>ML218068.1:35780-50029 GCA_004785975.1 Popillia japonica
AGAAGTGGACGTTTCTCTGTAAATGTTTGGGCTTGGATCAGCGTTCAAGGACCAGGGATTTGTTGGAGAATAGACGAACGATTTACACGGAAATATTTACAACTATATTAGACAATGTAATGCTACCTTCTGTAACACAAATATTTGATGCAGATTTTATTTTCCAACAAGACAACAGCCCTATTCATATTTCCCATGTTGTTACAGAATGGCTTGAAGAGAACAGGGTGCGTGTATTACCTTGGCCGGCAAACAGTGCCGACATGAATCTTATTGAGAATGTCTGGAGTAATATGGTTAAAAAAATTTATAATGCCAATTTTAGACCTCAAAATTCAGAAGAATTGTGGCAAGCGATCGAAAACTGTTGGGAAGAAATTGCACCAGAATACACACAGAATTTAATTTATTCAATGCCACGACGTCTTCAGAGCATCATTGATCAAAACGGTAGTTTTACAACATATTAGTTTTACTTATTTGTTTTTTTTATTAATTTATTTTATGAATCATGTTAAAAACGTAATACTTTTTCTAAAATGTAAAACTGACAAATTAAATGACAATTTGTTAGAATATGTTATTTCACTTTTTACTATAGAAGCAATACATGAATATACCGAAAGTACCACTAACAATAGTTAAATAATGCTAAGTTCGTTATTAAGACTTGTCCCCATTTTTTATGTCGCCCATGGTACATTGTATATCGAATCTAACGTCATCTTTTATACTGTTAGCCTATAATGTAGTAGAGATACTGGAGTTGCTATTTTGGATATTAGTATATGTATTCTTATGACCTTTTTTACTTATCTTCTTTTCCTGATATTTTTTCCATTTGCAGGTTAATTACAACACTCTAATTCGAATGAAGATCAAATTTATTCCAAAACCTTTACAATATAATTTGGTTTTCGTTACAACTTGTGGATTAAATTGACATTTAATTCGTGTCAAATAATAAATAAATAGCTAGCCATGCCTATCAACAAAATTATCTACAGACAAAGAAATTCAATGATATATAGGATTATGTTTACAAAATAGTGGACAATTTAAGATATTTTTGAAATGTAAAATTATAATCATAAGAATAATGATCCTTATATCAATGTATTTTTTTGTCAAGCTCTACCAATTTTGTTCAAGGACTAGAGAAGAAACATGGCAAAAAAACCTAGTCAAGAGCTTAATTTGATAAAATTCAACACTTAACTTGGTTTTCTTTCATTAACAGACAACTAGAACCTTATTGCTGCTGCATGGTAACAAGTCAAGATAAAAATATACCGAACGTATACTTTAAGTATAAAAAAACACATTAAAATATGAAAAAAAACAAACATGTAAACATTTAAAAGGTATGTAATTTACATTTAGTCAATAAACAAATAAAGATAAAGAAAAAAAAATAACAATATAGTATCACCATATGCTTTCTAGGAAGATATCATTAACATTATGCAAAGTTGCATTTAGAAGCTCTCGTTTAATTTTTCTCTTAAAGTGAATTTCAGGTAAGTCTTTCACAGAATTTGGTAGAGTATTGTATATCTTTAAATCCTCGAATAAAACTGATTTTTGGATCTTAATTAGTTTTGTTTTAGGTGGTAGCAAATAGGCATTGTTTAACCCCCTAGTACCTTTTTCATGTTCTAATTCGAATGTTTTAAAAAAGTCTGTGTAATATTTTTTTACAAAGGACGCACACTCCAGTCCATATATAGATGGAAATGTAAGAATTTTGTTGTTTTTAAAAGTTAGTTTGCATGAGTCTCTCCTCTCCAATCCAAATACCGCTGTAACACAAGATTTCTGCGCTAAAAACATTTGTTAAGGGTGTTGGGTACAAAAAAAAAACTTCTTTATTACTGATTTTTTCATGTTCAATAGAATGTAAACATATTTCTAGTATGTTACAAGGAATAAATAAAAGTGTAAAACAAAAAGTAATGAATATAGGATGACGAGTTAAAAAAGTCAACATTTTATTTCAATCCCAAAGCCATTTTGACAATGGTCCGATGAAAGTGAGATTTTAAATATTCATGTATAAGATATGCGTCTAATGCCTCATTGCTATTTAATCAAAAAAGAAATGATTTATGTAAATAAAACGTTTTGAAAACAGCAGTTATGTTAATGTCACTTTGTGTGACTTTCCAAATATTTTGTTTCCATAAATAATTTCTTTTTTGATTAAATAGCAATGACAAGCATTAGACGTATATCTTATACATGAATATTTAAAATCTCACTTCTATCGGACCATTGTCAATGGCTCTTGGTTTGAAATAAAATGTCAACTTTTTTAACTCATAAGTCATCCTATAGTCATTATTTTTCGTTTTACACTTTTATTTTATTTCTTGTAACATACTAGAAAGATGTTTACATTCTATTGCATATGAAAAAATCAGTAATAGTTTTTTTTTGTACCACCACCCTGAAGTTTTGCGTGAACATATGCGTAATAAGCAATTAGAGGAAGGAATGACATTAAGTTAATGATCAGCATCCACATGTTTTCGTACAGTAGCAACACCTTTATATAAATTTACAATATTATTATACAGATTTTTTCAAGAAGGAATTAATTCTCGATTTCCATACTCGTACACCTAAAATTTTCATAAACTCCTGTAATTACTCATTATACTAAACGGAAACCGTTTTATATTATGTTAAAGAAACCTACCTTTCCGATTACACGCCAAATATGGTACAGCAATTCAACAGATTGTAACTACATTTTTACGTAAAATGCGTCAAATAATTATCCAGCAGCAACTTAATGTATTAATTATATTATGCTATACCGTTGAAACAGGATCGCGTTTTGGGTCGAGTAACGTCGATTTCTTTAATTATGTGAATTTCGATTAATTACCCCGCATCTGCGTAACTTGTTCATCACGCCTACTATCCATTGTAAGTTCGTAAAATTCTCCTGTAACAACTTAATTAAGAGGCCTCGGATGTAATTTTAAAGCGTGTAAACTCTTTTTCACAATATTCCGTGGAGGTTCGTTAATTATTCAATTGAATCAAATTTATATCCAGTTCGATGTAATTTATTTTGAGATTCTTATATCGAATTGGTTTTCTTTCATATTTAACTCCAACCTGGTAAATTAACCAATTCATTGTTGGCCCTATCGATTGCCTAACAAGTATTAAAATAACTGAAGGTCCATGTCTTCCTAATTACAGAGGAAGTTCGACCGCATTAACAGCTATTGTCTAACTTTTGATTTAAGTCGACTTCATTAGACAAGTCATTGTGATTACGTCGAGAATTAGCGCTTTCTTCTTGTAAAATAACAACAATTAGAATCTCTGTTGTCTTTATTAGACAACAATATCAGGTTTCATTAAAAGGGGCATACATACAAACCTGTCTAAGTAGTTCGTTTTAGTTACATCCTTCTTAGAAATATGTTTCGTACGCTAGCTATACTCTGTTTAAAAATATTTTGAATATTGTTAAATGGTACAGACTGGTTTTTCCCTTCATTCCTTTAAAAAATATGTTCTGTTAGTTGTTGTTCGACCTGTACTGCATCAAAGCTACCTACCTTTAGCTCATCTACATACACTCAGACCAAGAGAAGAGTACTTAACCTTCTTGATTGTAAATCATATTGCGTAGTTCTGGTTGGTATTATACGCAATAATTAAACGAATAATTAACAGTGCAACAGTATTGCGAGAGAATGCAAAAGCACCCGTCAACGAACTCGATCGGAAAAATGATCTTTCCTATGACTGACCTGGTAGTTATCAATAGAAGATTTTATATTTAAAAACTCCAAGATGTTAGTTGCTTTGTGGATTTCAGAGGGATCAAATTATAGAGAAGGACACTAAACCGGGTTAGAACTAATTAATAAGTTCTTCAATGCCTTGAAGATCTAGCTACATAAAGTGCGTTTCAGAATATAATTAAGCTCGTTTAAGACTTTGGTAAGAATTGCGATTAAGAATAGATAAAGT
This sequence comes from Popillia japonica, assembly GCA_004785975.1. Taxonomy (NCBI): domain Eukaryota; kingdom Metazoa; phylum Arthropoda; class Insecta; order Coleoptera; family Scarabaeidae; genus Popillia; species Popillia japonica. Next base: position 39,780 of record ML218068.1, read on the forward strand.
CAATAGAAGGAATGAGCTACTGTTGCTGGAGTAAATGTAGTCAGACTTTGTGATAGCTATTATGTGGTGGTCTTGCAATAGTAGGTTAACTACTGCAGGTTAGCCATAAGAGTTTTGTAATTGAAACTATCAACGTTTTCCAGAGCATTGCGCATAAACAGGGTCATGTTAAGCTAAGATGACACAGTACATATATGTCGGCAGATCTTGTGGTCTTTGGCTTTGCTAGAAGACCGCTAACCTTTTCAGGAGATGAAGTCAAACCAGCAGTGAATAAGGAGAACCTGTAGATCACATGAATTGACATGAAATATAAACTATATTAGGGAATAGAAAAAGTTGGACAAAGATTTTGTGGCTCGAAAGACAATGGAAAAAATATCATAATGCAGAAGATAAAGACTTCAGAAAGACCTGGCTGATCTATCAAAGGCTTTCCAATATGTGCTTGTTAAAAATACTTTTGACTGTTTTGTCAAATAATTAAAGTCCTTAGCTACTAAAAGACTTAGTAAAACGCGAATTCACGAGGTAGTTAGCTTTGTTTCCAGTTTGATATTGCTTTCTTAAAATTCAAGTAAAAGTGTAGCTGTACTATCTAAAATTCTATTAAAAAAACTATGACTTATCAAGCAAAAATAAAGCAAGCAGAAGTAAGATCAAAGAAAAAAAAATGTATATGTGGAACATAACACATTATTCGGTCAACATATTTAACAACTCAATTTCATTCATTTAAGCAAAAAATTAAAATTGAAACCAGTTAATTGGCTAATATTTTTGGATTTTGATTAATATAACTTCCTCCATAGTGTTTATTTTCTTTCTCCTAACTTTTTCTTCTTCTTCCTTTTCTCTTTTCCTTCTTTTGTATACGTTTTTACTTTTTTTTCTCACTGAACAGATATTCTTTTACTACCCTACTTAGAATAAGATTGTTTTATATACTAATTTTCTATTTTTTGTACTAGTATAAGAAACTATTTTTATGTACACGTTATTATTTTGTGGATGCTATTGTGACTTCGTCCTGTTTGCGTCCCAAATAATGCAAATAAATGAATAGACAAGATAACAGATCTAAACTACTATATCTATTGGGATTCTTTCTCTAGAATATCTTAGAGTTTATCCTTTCAGATTCACTCTATATTGAGCTTGAGGTGTTACCCTGACGGATGAATTTGTAAATTGTCAGTATTGACGGTAACAAAATGTAGTAACTGAAACGAAAATTACCCCGCAAAGTGTATTAAGACCAGATTAGGATTTGTTCAAGTGGATTAGTTACAAAGTTATTTTTTGAGCGAAGCGGGACAAATAGAAGTTTATGAATTTTTAAAAAATGAAGTGATATCTTTGTGGTAAACTTAATAATATTGCGTTTTACTGGGCCGTCTCAGAAAATCATTATGCTTATGGTTTAGAAAATTTTGGAGCTGCAAGGAAATCATAGGGGGCAATATTGATTGATATATGTACAGGCTGACCAAATTTCGATGTTTTTATAGGGTACAGACCAAACGGTAATAGATACAAGAAAAGTAAGCAGAAGCTTACGATCTCTTTTTTTGAGTTTGGCTTAGTTATCCAAACAGATTGAACCTAACTTGTTCAGTTCCCGAGATACCAAGCGATTTTCAAAATCAGCCATTTTCTTTAAACCGTTATAAGTCCGTTGCTGTAACATATAGAGAAAATATATTCAGATATATTTTGTATGGTTGTTTATCAGGGATGTATTGACAGGTTTATTTTTTTTTAATATTTGATATTATACGAATTATTAAAAAAAGTTATATTTTTTTAAATGGAACACCCTGTATATCTTTAGGCATTTGAGTTGCATTTTGTTTTCGTGATATATCTATATATAGTTTAATATATATCTAACACACCAATACGTCAAAAATAATAAAAAATCAGTTTTCGAGACCAAAAGTACCTACCTTACACCGAACGTAGTAGGCGGGTGTCATTAAACATTAACATTAATTATTTAGTGCAAACACATATAAACTGCTAACACTTGCTAAAACTTTGTATGGCATTGAAAATAATAATATTTGATATGTCATTAATTATCTCAATGAAGTTATTTCTTTGCGCAGCCACATCATTATTAGTTTTCTTATATAATTTACCCTTAACATGTCCCCAAAAGAAAAAATCTAGCGATGTTAAGTCTGGTGAGCGAGGTGGCCGCCGCACGGGTCCGTTAGTCCCTATCCAATTATTGTCATAGTTGGTATTTAATAATTCTGTTACGGCCCTAGTATTGTGAGGCGATGCTCCATCGTGCTGAAAGAATATATGCTCAACGTCATTTAATGGTAAATTGTCCAAATACTGTTCGATTACGTGCTCGTCTATAATGTAACGATAAAGTATACCATCGAGATTATTGTTGTATATGGCGTAAGCAAAAGTACCATGGGAAATCAAGGCACACCAAACGTTAAATCCAAATCGTCTCTGTTGTCTTACATTAAGATGTGGATTTTCATCAGACCACTAGTGCTTGTTGTGGCGATTAAATATTCCGGCACTACTAATGTGGGCTTCATCTGTCCATATAATCTGTTCAGAGAATAGTGGATTTTCTTGCAGTTTTGTTATGTACCAATTACAAAACTGCATGCGACGCTCTTCATCATTTGGTTGTAAATGTTGTTGTTTTCTGAACGCATATGATCGAAATTTATGCTTCTTTAAGATGTTTGAAGCTCTCTGTCGAGAAATTTCACTGTTAACTTCAATTTGTCTATTTGAAGCAGAAGGGTTGGCAACTACAGCACTAATGACGTTAATAACAGTATTCTTCGAGTCTTCAATATTATATTTTTTTGGTCTTTGCTGTTTAAACGACCCAAAATTAATGAGATTTTCTTTTAGTCTTGCAAAAATATTTTTATGCGGCTGTGTAATGAAGGTAGTAAACAAAACTAATGTCAATGTTTAATGACACCCGCCTACTACTGGCATACCAATATTATTATTTTAAATGCCAAGTGTTAGCAAAGGATGCAATTAATGTGTTGCCAATAATGGAGGCCAGTTTGAGTATTTGCTTTAAAACTTGAATTGATTGTTGTTTTTATTATACACATTTGCCCGCTTTTCGTTTATTTTCTATTATTTAAATGAATAAAGTATTCCATATTATAGTTTTCATAGTTTATATGCGTCTGCACTAAATAATTAATGTCAATGTTTAATAACATCCGCCTACTACGTTCGGTGTAAGTACTTTTGGTCTCGAAAACTGAATTTTTAGTATTTGTGACGTATTGGTGTGTTATATATATATTAAACTATATATAGATATATGACGAAAACAAAATGCAACTCAAATGCCTAAAGATATACAGGGTGTTCCATTTAAAAAAATATAACTTTTTTTAATAATTCGTATATCAAATATTAAAAAAAAATAAACCTGTCAATGTATCCCTGATAAACAACCATACAAAATATATCTGAACATATTTTCTCTATATATTATAGCAACGGATTTTGAAAATCGCCTGGTATCTCGGGAACTGAACAAGTTAGGTTCAATCTGTTTGGATAACTAAGCCAAACTCAAAAAAAAAGATCGTAAGCTTCTGCTTACTTTTCTTGTATCTATTACCGTTTGGGCTGTACCCGATAAAAACATCGAAATTTGGTCACCCTGTACAGTGATCGCCGCTTAATGTGATCATAGATAATGAATATTTCGGTTAATGTCATGTTTTGCTGTATATGTAGTAAATTTACTAACGATAATTGTGAATAGTCATCTTTTTTTCCTTTTCATACTTCAATTTTTCAATTATTTCGAGGATATTCAAACTAATCATACGAACATCAAAGGTGCCGGACGTGTCTTATAGTTCTATTTTTCTATAGTATAACGGTTGAGATGTATTATATGGGAAATTTAGTCGTTGATAAAATGTTTGAAACATTTACCAGGTTTTGAGATAATGCCTTTCATTTTGCTTGTTTGTTTTCAAAGACAGTCGTGTTCTATACATACATACGTACATTATTTTGTCGTACACATTTGTACGCAATGGAGAAAAAACGTAGAGATTTATCCCTTAAAGAAAAATGCACTATCTTTGAAAAGTATGATATGTTGAGTCAAGTATATGAGTCAATGCAACGCAGCTACACAACTAAAGATATCACAACCATTCTTATGTAAAATTTTAAAGAATCAAAACGTTATTATTGAAGCTGCGAGTCAAAATAAAAATTTGAACTGTAGAAGAAATCGCTGTGGAAAAGACGAAAAAGTGGAATCAGCATTAAAGCTGTGGTTTTATAATGTACGTGAACTAGATGCTCGTGTGAATGGTCCTATGATGCGCCAAAAAGCAAAATAACTTACCAAAAAAACATACATAGTCTATAGACGAACACATGGCGAAATGAAGGATGCTGATTTTGGTGTTGTCGATGAATGGATTAGAGAAGAATGGCCAAAGATTATTACTGAATTTTCACCAGAAAATATTTATAACGCCGATGAAACTAGCCTGTAATGTCGACCTTTACCAAAGTGCACATACTTCTTTAAAAATGAAGACGCACATGATAGTAAAATTTCGAAAGAACGATTAACTGTCCTATGCCGTGTTAATATGATTGGAAATAAAAAAAAAACTTTTAGTAATCGGTAAACATCAGAATCCTCGATGTTTTAAAAACGGAAGTACATTACCTGTAAATTACTACTCAAATTCTAATGCCTGGATGACAACAGTAATTTTTAACCAGGACTTGACCAACTGGGATGCCAAATTGAACCATAAAATTGTTTTACTCGGTAACAATTGCACTGCACACAGTGTAAATTAAACACTAAAGAACATCAAAGTTGTTTTTTCTTCGCGACTAACACCATATCAATTTTACAACCATGATCAACCGTGATCAAGGAATCATTCGCACACTAAAGGCGTACTATCGACATGAGATGCGTAGCGGAATTTTAAAACACATGGAAGACATGAAGCAACACTAATAGTCAAAAGTAAGTGCCAATAATTTGGCGAAGAAAACTAGCTTTCTAGACGCTATACATTTGTTGTCAATGTCCTGGAATCATGTGTCAGAGGTCACCATTCGAAATTGTTTTAAATATGGAGGATTTTCTACTGAACCCGTAGAAGAATTTTAAATATTGAGCAGCTGAAACCAAGTAATATGGTAGAAAATGAATTTGATGGCTATTGATCCAAATGTTGAAGTTGCAGCACGATTAACTGACGATGACATTTATGAAATAGTTACTACTACAGAATCAATTAAAGTAGCAACAGAAAAAAATGATTGGGGGGAATATCGTCCAGTGGAAAAACTACCATCAAATGCTCAAATGAGGCAGGCGTTTTGCGCAAGGGAATACAAGGAAAATCTATCGAATTTGAAAAGCATTAGAATTATGAAGATTTTATTAATATCCTATTGAGAAAAACGAAAGGCTATCAACCCCATAAGAATTTTTTTAGTATATACTTACGTAGGTATGTAAACAAAATTTATTTGTGTTCTAATTTGACTTTGATAAAGTTTGTATTGTAGTTATATATTTCTCTTAATAAAAATCTTTTATAAAAATATATGCTTGTTTTTATTTATCGTATACTGATATCATTTGTTAATTATTATCAAATTGGTTCCGTCCCAAATCGATTACATTAAGCGGCGCAAGCTGACAATTTTCGAAATTCAGTATTCAAAAAAGAGTTAACCTTCAGTGAACGTATTCCTATCTTTGCAGGCTTACGTTTAAATCTGTTGATATTCATTCTTTGAATCGAGATTAAATGCCACAGTAGCAAACCAGCTACAGGAATGCGTTTGCATGTCCTGTTCATTAAGAACTTGGTTAAAAATTGCCTTGCTATTTTGATACTAATATTTAAAACCATTACTGTATTTAGCAATAGGAGAAATAGTAAAGCCAATTTTCCAAACTGCATAATGAATCGATAACTGTTGGTCTTGGTACAATACCAAAACAAAAGAAGGAAGTGCCCAATAAATTTTTTCTAGTGATTTATCCAACGTTGTTAGTCGTACACATGAGGGAGAGAGAGAAAAGAAAGCAATGATATAAATAAGAACAGAAAAAACGAAACCTAACCATTAGAAGCTGATTCATGGATACGTACGGAATAAAGCATAAGTTACATAAATTGAAAAGCGACTGAACTTGACGAACGCCAGCAATAAATTTTGTGTCGTAATTCGGACACTATACGTTTGGTACTTTATATATATGGGGATATTATAATTTATGTGTATTGACAGATAACATGCGGCGCGAGGAAATATAAATAAATGAAGAAAGGAATACGAGGAGAATGGTCAACGTTAGAAGATCATCCGCAAGATACTACACTATCCACACATCTATATATGTTCGTAGAAGACCGGGCCTTATATTTATTTAAATTTATTCACGAACAAATACCCTAATATCCGATATAATAACATGTAATACGAAACCTCTTTACTTAACAATAAATCTAAAATGAATATTATCACGATTTGCTTTTGCGTTCGATATATACAATTACAGAGATTGTTCCGCGATAAAATTCAATAAAATATATTAAACCCACATTAAATACTTAAAACCATCCATCTACAAATTAGAAATATGGACGCTCAGTTTTTGTTTTTTGTATTTTTTTCGTGCTGCTTCATCCTCTCCTGCAATTTCACTCGGGGCTATTAGCCGGCTAGATTTCCTAGATCGATAAAAATACACGAATCGCCTTCAGTCATACGGATAAATTGAACTCGTGAACCCAGCATTCATAGATTACAAATCATTGTTCGATACGGGTTTTTCTACTCTCTGTAATTCAGCTTGGAAATTTTAATTTCGTCGTAAATAAGCCAAATGAATTAGAATGAAGTATATTAAAGGTGTACAGCATTTTTGCTAGGATATACGGCCGTTCCCGTTTTATAACGGGTACGACGATTTTATTATGTGAACGGGTCTCACGTTGAGACGTGTAGATTATGTCCAGATACATGCTGGGAACAAGATTGCTAGTATCAATCTGGATTTAAAAATCAATCACACATATCGCTGCTTATATCGGAGATAATCTAATTGATATCCTATAAGGATTTAAATTGTAAATGTCTGCATGCATGTATCAGAATTATTTAATAAGACGATATAAAAATTCTCTGCATTCTTCGGCGTACTTGAAATCAAAAGACTATTTGCCAAGAATCGTTTTTTCTGCATGCACAAATATGATCTCAATCGTAGTTGGCGATAAAACTTGTAAAAATACTTTCAAATTCCTCTGCAAATTCATTTAAATCTGCATAATCAATCTTTATTGGGTTTATTGCCTTTTGTTTTGCTAGTGCTTTATAATCCTTTTCTAGTTGCTGTTAGTTCAATATTTTATTGCAATGCTTCTGCTTCAATTTATTGTTTTGCGGCTGCATTGTTTAGATCACTTCTTAACTAATTCCACGCACATTTTCAAGGTTTTTCTGCAAAAATGCTGCAAAGCTTGAGTAGAACGTAAGTACATCTATAATTGGAGACATTATTGTTTCGAATCCAGCAAACGCACATAATAATAATAATAAATATACTATAATGTTGCTACTATCACTTTAGTAGTCACCATTGCCCAACTTTCTCCAACATCGTTAGGAAAACGATGAGGGGAAGTGGGCATCAGCAAAAAGACGCCAAGAACCATAATTTAGTGAGGTGTCAAAGCAATTTGGAACATTTTTTGCAAAAAAACAAGTTTATTTCTAAGAAAAAGCAAATTTTGTTTTAATCAAAATATTTCCATCGTTAATTATGGCTTTCCACCATCTTTCAGGCAAGTTACGAATTTCCTCTAAAAAAATGTAACCTTCTAAGTATACATTCATAAATGGTTATCATGACACCAAATTTTTGGAGTAATATAGCATATGAAGATTGTTAGCAGATCATTAGCATTTATCTTGGTCTTCATAATCAATATTTATTGGGCTTATTGCCTTTTATTTTGATAGTTGCTTTATAGTTCTTTTCTAATAGCTGCTACTTCAATATTTTATTGCAATACTTCTGCTTCAACTTATTGTTTTGCGGCTGCATTGTTTAGATCAGGTCTTAAATAATTCCACACACATTTTCAAGGTTTTTTCTGCAAAAATGCTGCAAAGCTTGAGTAGGACGCAAGTACATCTATAATTGGAGACATTATTGTTTCGAATCCAGCAAACGCACATAATTATACTGTAATGTGGCTCCTACCACTTTAGTAGTCACCATTGCCCAACTTTCTCCAACATCGTTAGGAAAACGATGAGGTGAAGTGGGCAACAGCAAAAAGACGCTGGAAACCATGATTTACTAAGGAGTCAAAGAAATTTAGAACATTTTTTGCAAAAAAACAAGTTTATTTCTAAGGAATGGCAAATTCTGTTTTAATCAAAATATTTTCCATCGTAATTATGACTTTCCACCATCTTTCAGGCAACTTATGGAGTCCATCAAAAAAAAACTGTTTGTCTTGTGATGCGATCCATTCTTAGATCAGCCATTTTTTTTGCGTCTAGGGTTATTGTAATAAATCCATTTTTCTTGCCAGTCACAATTTGATGCAAAAAATGCCATCTTCGGTTATTTGTAACCAAAGAATTGCAAACTATTAATCAATTTTTAATGTTGGCTTCAATTAGTTCATATGGCACCCATTCTCCTTCACCTTAAACCACTTTTATAGCATGTAGACGATTGCTTATAGCTGCTCGAGTGACATTTAGCTGTTTTGGAAGTTTTTGTTTGAGCTGTTATCACCACTTTTGAATCGTTTAAAGCAGTTTTCGTAAATCTGTTGAGTTAGTGCATGTTCACCATAGGATTCTTGAAGCTAACGAGAATATTTAGCAGCTTCTCTTTTTTGATTAAAGTAAAAAAGTAATGCTTCCTGCAAATGTTGTTTTGTTGGTGCAACTTGTTTGAACATAATAAAGAATAAGTTGTGTGCGCTTTCACGCTTTCAGAAGTGACATAATTAAATTTTAATGTGGAATGTCAATACTTTCAAATGCCTTAAGTGTCATTGTAAAAGAATATTTAGTACAAAAGCTATATTAAAACTAGATTATTTGCATACTTAACGCAATCCAGCAGAAAATTAGCTCTTAATAGTTAATGAGATGGTGCAAAAACTAGAGTAAAGCGAAAGTTTAGTAATATAAATCGTAAGAAGAAAATCGACAAAACTTGTGCAAAATCCCATTAGGTGTAAAGGATCATAAAACAATAGTTCCAATATCGAGAATGGCGAGATAACTGCTAATTGCACTTGATTTTGCAATTACTACACTAACGCAGCCTATCCAACCAAGATGTGTGGCACTTCCACTTCTAAGCCAAAAACTGCCAATTAAAGTAGTCAATCCCACAACTCAATTACCTAAGGAATGTGAATTTAAGACACGGTTTATTATCTTCCAATATCGACGCGTTAGAATTTTCCCGTCTGACATTTGCGTTTTGTTAATTTTGCGCTTACGATAATGTCGTTCTGCGTTTAGCCGATTTATTTATGGCGGCGATATTTTCCCGTGACGTTATTAATTATTCGGAGATAGCGGAATCACCATACATAAAGAGCGGTCTTTCGTTGTGCCGCAAGGTACTATCCGGCTCTTTAATTTACATCTCTATTTTTAGGTTTGGAAAACTATATGACACTTCCAGAGCGTTCATCACAGACAGGTGGAAAGAACCAATTCGAGTTCGACTCGAGACTATCTCGGATGTGTGCTGTCGCTCGCTGCATAGCTCGTGCCGAAGGCGCTAAATGTACATAATTAAAAGGCAAATTTATTTTCTCGTCGAATGTGTGCAATAATTAGTGAAGACAAACATTAAATTAAAGACTCCGTTGCAGTTATCGTGCCAGATACATACAATAAGCGAATTTTTTAACGTGGGCTAAATAGAATTTATAATAAAGACTCGCCATGTTCTGGCAATAAAAATCGATAATAGCAAGTATCTCTTGCATAATTCTTTAAATATATTAAGCAGATTTAATTAGCAACGATCACTAGTTCTGCATTATGCAAAATGTTTGCCATAAAGTACTGCATATACCGTAAAATGTTATTTAATAGTAAAATACAACGTATGTAAGTATGTGCATACATATATGTTAAGTATACATATGCATATACTCAGGGACATTAAAAGTGTTACACCC
>ML218069.1:0-15385 GCA_004785975.1 Popillia japonica
ACCGTGGATAACAGGACTAAAAAGTTACGGAAAATAACGGATTACTGAGAACTGGATTGTTTAGATTAAGTTAGTTATTTATTTAATAAAAACGAATTTCGTTTACAATATTTTAATTATTTTCATACATATGATCTATGTATTTGTTTTATATAGGTATTGAATAATATGAAAGACTAAAACATAAATAATATTTAACAAGTTCGAAAAAATTCAGTATAGCTTTCCTTTATTTTTTATAGGGGTGTAATAAATTTCGGATGCCTCTTTTAAACCTCAGCCCCCTTTTCATAATACGATCTAAATCAACCACTCGATCGCATAATTGATCTGCTAAAGAAAACAATTCTTTTGATGTTTTTAGTGTAAAATCTGATTTCGCGTCACTTCTGAATGTCGTCTTCAGAAACTGGCTCGATGTTATTAGTAGCCACATTCTCTTCGAGTTCTTCTAATGTTAATTTCATATCATCAGTACATAATATCATCTTTTCTATGTCAGCTTTGTTTATTGAATGAACGCTTTCTCCTTTTACATTAGTTGTGACATGCACAATTCCAACTATCCCGCGTGAAGTTTCAGTGTCACCCATAACTTTTGACCAGAACTTACGTCCACAGGTATTTAGGTACTGTTGATGGTTTAATACCGTCCACAGACTTTTTAATGTTAACAATTTGTTGCAATCATAATTTGTCCAGCTCTGAGCGGTCGTCACTTCCTTGTTGTCTATTGAACTCAATAAATGTTTAAAGGTCCTTCATAGGTAGTATGCGTTAAAATCAGTAATTACACCTTGATTGAAAGGTTTTAAAATCGATGTGGTGTTCGGTGGTAAAAGCACTACATCGACATTTGGATGTTGAAGTCAGTGATTGAGAGCAGCCCGAAGCATTATCGATCAAGAGCAGAACTTTTAATTCCAGGGTTATTGATTTTAAATAACTCTGGGCGTCTTTAATGAAGCAGTTGTTGAACCAGTCAGTAAAGAGCTCTGCTGTGATCCAAGCTTTATTATTTGCTCTCTGAAACGCTGGTAAGTTCTCTTTACATTTACCTTTCAATGTACCTACGCGAGTTTAGCGATTTGTACACAACCACTTACCTACTTTACCATAATATGTCCCCTAAGCAGTTTTAAAGCTAGGTGCAGTTTTCTCATTTTTAGAGATAAACTTCTCGAAGGCATTTGCTTCTAAAAGAGTCCGGTTTCATGCCCGTTAAAATTTTTTCCGGTTCATAAGTACCTCTATTTCCAATATTCATAAACTCCACAAGAAAAATAGCAGCAGCTTCGTGGTCGGGTGATGCAGGTTCACCAACACCCTTTCCTCACAAGAAAAGATTCTTGACTGCTGTTCTATCCACATGATGCTTCAAAATGAGCATTCCGTGCCGTTTACGCAATCTCAGTTATTACACGTAGGACTAACTAATTGAAAATGGTAACGAAGGCATTTTACACGTCAGTGCATTTTCTTTTTTATAACCGCGCATAACCGAAACCATGGATAGAAACACCACGGAGAGGGACGACTGTATTTCGGCATTAACCTGCGATATGTATATACTTAAATCTTGCATCAATTTACAAATCATTTAAAGAACTAGAAGAAGGATTATAACAAACTTAAAAGGCGGTAAATTAAGATATCACATTTTAAGTTTCAGTATGCCAACGTTTTGTGTTTTTTTATAACGCGAAAATTTTTATTTACTCTTGAAACACAAAATGAAACTTTAGTAGAGAGAGAATAATTACCTACATGTTGAAACTGTCCAATTGCTACTTTAGGTACAACTTGGACTGCCATTTCTTTCACGCAAATATCTCAAAAACACACAAAATAGAAAATTTGTTCTTTGCAGCACAAAACTAGACATTTCGATAGAGTGGTAGCAGCGTGAAGTTCACACGCCACTTCTTCGATGTGAATATCTCGAAAACGCAAAGAGTACAAAATTGATTCTTCGCAGCAAAAAGCATCATAAAACGGTATTACGGCATAGTCAAACTTTGAAATTATGGAAGTATGGTATCCAACTTCATGGGCTTTATTTAGAGATCCAGTTTTTTCTTATTCTTTCTACAGCTCGGGAAGCTTAGTTATGGGTCTTTTCCGTCTCCTCATCTTCTCTATGAATTTTATTGGCTTTTCTGAAGACCTTGTTGTACTTTGTATATAGTTTATATATACATACATAGCCATACGTATATGATTCTACAGGTAAAACGTTCTCAGCTCAATCGATTGCTCGGCGTCTATTGGCAGTTCTTCACTCATACGACTGATGCCATCCATCTCGCGATTTAAAACAGAAGATTAAGAAACTATTGTATAAAACATTTTTTACAGAGCTTTTTCTTACGGTTACTGAACAAGGCTACGTACCGACTACAACCAACAATACCCTCGCGTAAAAGAAGTTAATCTGTATAATTTCATCCATTTTTTTCTGTTCTTATAACTGCAAGTTAATATATGTAAGTGGGGGTCTCTAGGCCTAAGTATGTATTTCGTTTTAACGTGCATATTACTTTGGCTTTGCCTCTCACCTTTGAGAGACGAAACCTAAATCCTGTCCTTGTAAAGTTAAGCTATGGTTAGTAATCACAGGTAGAACCCAATATATCCCATAAATTTTCGTCCAGAAAAACAACCAATTGGTACCTTCTTGAATCTGCATTATTATCAATTACTTTCTAGGCGTTGGCGCCGTTGCCCACATGCTATTTATATATAACACCTAATCTTTTTCTGCTGATTCCATTTCTGGAACCGGCAACCAGTCCTTAGTAGGTTAATTCAATCAGGTGATAGGCAATACCTCCTGGCGTATCTTTACTCTATCTACCAATATAAGATTATGTTGGATCTATTACTGCTTTACGTCTGATAAATATGAAGAAAAATAATATTGGTGAAATTGCCGAAATCTGCCTATAGGTATATGTATTTCTGTACTTATATTATACAACACTTCTACTTAATATGTTAAGTAAATATGACGTTCAGTTTTAATTATTAACGGATAACGAACGTTATTTTTTGGTTAAATAGTATCTAAGGAAGAACAGCATATAACAGAAGATAACAATTCTTTATATCCACCATTTTCTGGAACTAAAAAAAAATGTTAACCTTTTTATCAAAAAATCACATTAATGTGTGTGTGGAGCGTACAGTAAAGCACGATGGCACAATTGTTATGGTCATTGAGTATTATTTCTCTACAATGAATAACATTGTGCAAATTTCAAGAGTGAACAGCTATTTTAAAACCCAAAACCCCATCCGGTATACGCAGAAAGCTTTATACTTATGTCATATGACGACCCAAATCTACGACGCTAAGACGCTGCTGATAAATATTGTTCCTTTTCGTTAATCGTTGTCTGGGAATAACTGGATTTAATAGTCAGCTAACAACATTTAAAGTACATTAATACCGCTGATTCTGAAACGATTAATAAGAACATGATTATGACGATTATTTTGCAGAACTAGAAGTCAAAAACAAGCAAATTAGTGAAAACTACGAATTAATTTTGTCATAATGCTCTTTACTAGATACATATTATATACTGATACTTACTAAGCATATAAATAAATTTTCAAATTCCTACATGTATGTATCTGTTTTTGTGGTTATTGCGCTTCTTAATGTCCTTTAATGGCACATATGCAAAAACATGTTTTTTATGTATAACTGCCTAAGGTTGTCTTACAAAAAAGAAGATGGTATTTTCTCTCGAAAATTTCGTTTATTTATTTAGAACTATTTCGAAGCGAAGAATTGAACATTTTTCTTGGACATACAACTATCGCAAAAAAGCAAGTATGTCTGTCATAACTATGACCAGGCACCACACATATACCAGTCTACACAACTTAAATATAGTTACGTTTTGTCTATTGTAACACACATATTGAATTTCATTGCACAAAATGGAAAAGGAGCGTGTCAGATTCTTAATTTCAAGAAATGATTTTTAGTTACAATATTTCATCCATTTTGAAAATTATCCAAACGTTCATATAAACAACTATGAAGGTATATTATAGCTCGTACTTTGCTTTGGAACTGAAAGGGGAAAAAGTAGTCAGCGGTTGAAAATATTTGTAGTTTTACACAGGTATTTTCAGAAATATTTTTAACAAATTTCGCATTTAGAAACAAAAACATATAATACACCTTGGGTCTATCTGTAAGCGTAAACGAGAAAAAAAATTATTTCTCATCGGCAGCCGATCAGTGCAGGGTTTACCCGACGATTACAGGCGTGTGTTACAAATGAGCAACACATCGAGCCTTTCCTGTAATACATGTTCTCCTGTCTCTCAAAAAGGTCCTTTTTAGGACCACCAATTTATCACAAATAAAAGAAAAGAACTCAATTTTGTAGTAGCCTTTACGAAAGAGCTTAAAGCGCCCTAGCATAATTGCACTATTACTACATTATTTTCATTTAATGCGACTTTCCCTCAGCTTAAATTTTCATTTACCGATCGAAAGCTGCTATTAAACGCGCCCTTTTCACTCTAAGTTCAACATAACATCGATTTTATTGCCATAACATTATTAAAAAAAAAACAAAAATGCAAAGGTACCTCTTTCCTATTTATCGGATATTTTTAAAACGTATGGCCATTGACTTCGTACGATATGGTACGATACAATGGTCTAATGTAGTTCAAGGTCGTATGAACATGTGCTGCTTCGCTTGCATCTGTGATAGAGATGTGCTTCTATTGAATACGTGTACAGTATGGTGTAAGAGAAATGACACCACGCTTCAGTTTCAAAGTATTAAATAATTCGTTTTCGTCGTTGTTTTCAACTCTAAACTTTTGATATGGTTTTTTGGTTATTAAGAAGAAATATGGATGTTTTCTTGTACAGTTTGACTAAATAAGGTTTTTAGAAATATTTTTTTTCTCGTTTACGCTTACAGATAGACCCATGGTGTATTAAATGTTTTTGTTTCTAAATCGTTATAGCTATCATCCCTTAACTGCATGCTTTGTATATCGCGGACACCCTATATACTTTTTCTAAATTACACCGATGCAACAGCGTGATAACTGTAGTCTCCTTTAAAAATTTATTTAAAACTAATTTGCAGCAAATGTCAAATTGACGCAATAAGGTAGTCTTAATACGACATTGCATAGAATTTCTGTCATTGTTATGTAATATTCTTGTATACCGTGTGAATGCCTGCGAGTGGTCGATACCTAACCTGTATACGCCATATTCTACAATATTGTATTGGCAAGAATAGCTTGCTGCATCTTAGTTCAGCGATACATTAGATTTCCTGTCGAACGCACTAAATGCTTAAACTATTCAATTAATTTGACAATTAAACAATTGACAATAAGTATGACACATAAAATTAACGTTATTTAGTTATAAGAAGGACTTTATACGTAGCTGTAGTATAAGTAGCCTAGCTTCAAGGAATTTAACATTAAAAGAATGTTTATAGCTAACATTTTTGACTCGGCGTTTTTTTTTCCACACACTGTATATTAATACTACACGTGGTTTCTTCTGTTTTAGAAAAGTTGGACATTTTCGTAAAGAAGAAACGTTTACTTTGGAGCCCACCGATCAAGTGATTTTTGAAAACAGCAGATTTCTCAGTACATTAGTAGTAGGAAAAAAGTATATAATTTATAGTAATCATATTTATAGAAAAAGATTTAATAAGTTATTTTTAGAAAGACTCAGGCCGATATTTTGCCATCGGGGTCTCCTGGCATCTTTCGGCAAAAATCGACATCCTCAGATTATTTATCATTGGGCGATTACGCTAGAGCAGCTAGAAATTCACTCGGTAATATAGGAAATGTTTTATCGCGAAAAATGGCGGCGTCAACTGTACAGACAAGTATACCCTGGCCAAATTCCAAGGATGATTATGAATTGGGAAAAGTAATAGGTATGTACAATTTTAAATTACTTATTAAAGATTTACATTTTATATTGATAAATGTATTATACGTTACCAATCTATTCTTTTCGATTTGTTTGTAAAATTTGTATTTTTTAAAGGTTATGTACTTATTTGGTCAAATTATTTGAATAAATATTTATTATTTTTCATTATTTTACTTTCAGAAAACATGTTTGTAAAAGATTCACTTCATAACTTTATAATTTATGTGTTTTGTTCAAGAAGATTGCTTAATAGACTTGTATGTCAGTGATTAAATTGACCTTAATAAATATTTGGTTTATATATTTTTTATATAATCAGTATAGCATAGTGAAGATTTTTATATACATTTATATACATGATCAAATTGTTAATAACGCAGGTGTTGGTGCTACTGCTGTTGTTCACGAAGCTTTGTGTAAACCCCGAAATGAAAAATGTGCCATAAAACGAATAAATTTAGAAAAATGGAATACTTCCATGGATGAATTGTTGAAAGAGATACAGGCCATGTCAAGTTGTAATCATGAAAATGTAGTAACATATCATACAAGTTTTGTAGTAAGAGAAGAATTATGGCTTGTTTTAAGATTGTTAGAAGGTAATTTAAGTACTGACACTTAATGTAAGAAATCACAATATTTCATGTTAGGAGGAAGTTTACTGGATATAATCAAACATAAAATGAGAACAGCAAATTGTAGAAATGGTGTTTTTGATGAGCCAGTAATTGCAACTGTACTAAGAGAAGTTCTGAAAGGTTTAGAGTATTTTCATAACAATGGCCAAATACACAGGTAAATTATATACAGTTTTTTATAGTTGCAAATAATTTTCATAACATACCTAATTATAGGGATATTAAAGCAGGAAATATTTTGTTAGGAGAAGACGGCACAGTTCAGATTGCTGATTTTGGTGTATCTGCTTGGCTTGCAACTGGTAGAGATTTATCTAGGCAAAAAATGAGACACACATTTGTGGGGACACCATGTTGGATGGCACCTGAAGTGATGGAACAGGTGATTCTGTAATCATTGTTAAGTTTTCTAGTAGTAGATATAGTAAATACTTTTCAAACACACATGACTGTTAGAATAGTATTTATAATTTTAAGTTTATAATAGTTTTTTGATTATATTAAAATTATATATTCATATATGCATCTACAGGATCATGGATATGATTTTAAAGCTGATATTTGGTCATTTGGAATAACAGCAATAGAAATGGCGACTGGTACAGCACCTTACCATAAATACCCACCAATGAAAGTTTTGATGTTGACTTTGCAAAATGATCCACCTAATTTGGATACTGGTGCAGAAGAAAAAGATCAATTTAAGGTACTAATTTCTTTCATTAGTTGAGACTTGTTGACACAAGGCATGTACCATACATAATATTTGTGGTTATATTATGGAGCACATACATCTGACGACATTCTTTAACAAAAGTACTTCATAAATATAATAGTTTAAATTAATGTTACATAATAATAACTTAAATGGAATTGGAAATGTTATTTAGAAGTAATATACTACTCTGGCCATATGTATGTGCCACCCTCCAGATGCCTAAGTTTTACAAATATTGTATGTCTGAGATATATGCTAGAATACAGATTTAAATAGCTATCGGTGAATGACAGTTTAATGGTTTATAGTATGCTATTCTTGGTAAATTATAAGATAGATATAAATTGTTATTTTTGAACATTTCTAAAGGTAGTAACGTGTAAGTTGTGAGAGTAAGAGAAAAGATATTCTGCTCACAATTTTTTTATGCTTTACAATGTTACACAGGAACAAAGAATGTCTAAAATTCGCGAATTAACGCAAGTAGAATAAGGACAGCTTGTAGCGAAAGTTCTAGGAATTATAAAAAGCCCATGGAGGATGCACAAATTATTAGTATTACTTGTATATGTACATAACCATCTTTTATTTCATATATACTTTTTGTAATGAGAGCCATGGAAGATGACGAATACATATACGCACAGCTGTATCTACAAGTGATAACGCATGTATCATGTAAAGTACTTAGGGAATTAATTTAATATTAATTTATAACTTAAAATATTGAAGCTAGTGAGGCATAAAAAGCAATTGAAAAAAATATCCTTTAATTTATAGACGTATCTACATCAATCAATTGCATACAGTTACCTATATATACTTTTTTATAACAATATCAGACGGTTTTTAATTTTTAGTGTACAATATCGTTTATTTATTCGTTTCTTATTGTATGAATACCAATCAATTACTTACAAATTGTATGGTACTGCATATACAGGTGTCCATGAATATGCGGGCAATATCTCGGATACATAAAGTTTATGTAAAAATAACACTGTATCTCTATATATGTATGTTTTTTTGCTAGGGTGTTGAGATATTCAACCTTAAACATAGACTTGGCTAGGTGGTTTTTTACAATTATAACGCAAATAGGTAACTTTTATTTCAATATCTTGGGATGCTGTGATAAAGTTAATGTAAAGTTAATGTAAAAAGTCATTTAGATAGAACGATTAATAGAACTGTCATATTATTATTTCGAAATTACAAGCTATTATAATCTCCGTAATAATAAGTTTTCCGTTTTAATTACATGCTATTTTGTTTGTATTTGTTGTGGTTACAGATATTTGATTTATTTGTTATTGGTATTCTGTGTATTACTTTCATTAGTTGCTTATTTTAATAAAAATAGAATACACATATAACGAGTATGCAGATATGCATTTAATGTACGGACTAGCTTCCGTTAGAAAATCGTTAATTCGACGTATCCATGAGTGTATTCGAGTCCAAGGATCTAATGTGGAGCCTCATTATTAATTTTTATAAATAATTGGATAAATTATTAATTATTTAATTTCTTTCAAGTAGATTTTAATGCATATTATGTTACCTATTTTCGTTAAACTTATTTTTTCTTGGCAACAGAGCATTTTCTGAAAATCCATTAAGAGTAGGTACATTTTTCTCACTTTAGGTCCAATGAATAGTAAAACACTTATTGGAGAATAACAAAACTACACGCCTTAAAATTGGATGAAAGAAATACATAATTGCATTTAAAAAACCACCTAGCCAACTATACAGGGTTTTCAAACTTAAGTCGGCACTATTGCTAACTTCGTTATTATTGGAGCTACAAAGTTGGTTAAATAGGCAAACTAGTGTAGTTTTTCAAGCAAATTACAATGGCATTTTAAAAAAAATTATTGACGTACTGGATCACGTGATATTGTGAAAAACGTAATTTTTTTAAATGGGACACCCAGTATACAGTTCTCGCGGTCGACAGAAAATTTAATTCTGAACAAAAACTTTCCTATGAACTTTTATCCTAAAGTCAATAATAACAGAGTTATTGATGATTTTTCAAATTTGCCAAGGTGGCTGTTATTTCATAAACAAAATTCGATTGTTTTGCAAATGTCATCAACATTGAAATATTGCATTAAACCTCTGTCAGTAAGCAATTAACATTTTGTGTTTATTGATGAAAAAATGCCTTTCACGCATTTAGAAAAATGTGTAATGATGGAATATTACATCGTTTGTAATAAAAATTCCCTGCAAGCTCGTGAACGTTACGGTGTTTTATTTCCTATTTACTTTTGTACCGTAAGTTTCGATCAAATGAAAATGTGTTCAAGAAAACTAGAACCAAAAAACAATTTATAATAAGTGAAGCCACTGAAATTAACGTCTTAGCTTTCTTTGAAGCTAATCCTAATAATGCAATTAATGATTTAAAGGAAGAAAGTGGACTATCTTTGGGAACTATTCACAATATTCTAAACAAACATAAGTTTGTGCCGTTCAGATACAGACCTATTCAGACGCTGGTACCGGGAGATCAAGAAAGACGGACTCAGTTTTGTCAGTGGTACATTAATCAAGTTAGACTTAACCATAATTTTTGGCGGTTGATTCTTTGGAGTGACGAATCAAATTTCTCCAACAGGGGTATGTATAACAGGAAGAACAGCCACTATTGGAGTCGAGAAAACCCGAGGCTTTTCCGTCCTTGTAATCCGCAGAGACTCTTTAGTGTTAATGTTTGGTGTGGCTTGATTGATTCAAGAATTGTAGGCCCCGTATTTTATCAAGGTGCATTAACTGGCGATAGGTATGTCGAAATATTAACCGCTACCCTTGGAGAATTCTTGGATGACCTGAATTTAGTGTATAGACAACAGATATTGTTTCAACAAGATGGCGCTCCTGCCCATAATGTTCGCCAAATTCATAACTTATTACATGACCTTTTTGATGGCCGATATGTATGAACTAGCAGGCCTATTCGTATGCCTCCCCGATCACCGGACATAACACCTATGGATTTCTTCTTTTGGAGATTTGTGAAAAGTGCAGTGTATGAAGGACGGTAGACGGACTCTTGAAGATCTCCAGCAAAGCATCAGCCATGCTATCAATAATATTGATGGTAGAATCATTGCTAAGGCTACTAGAAGCGTTAACAGGCGGGTTCAAAAGTGCTTGGAGCAAGAGGGTGATGTTTTTGAGCATCTGCTCTGAATTTAAAATTTCTTGTTTTTTTTTTTATTTCCGAAACTAATAAAATAAGTTAAAATAAACAATACTGTTTTTAGTTTCTGTAAAAACAATCATCAATAACTCTTGGATAACTTTAGGATAAAAGTTCATAGGAAAGTTTTTGTTCAGAATTAAATTTTCTGTCGACCGCGAGAACTGTATACTGGGTGTCCCATTTTAAAAAATTACGTTTTTCACAATATCACGTGACCCTGTACGTCAATAATTTTTTTAAAAATGCCATTGTAATTTGCTTGAAAAACTGCACTAGTTTGCCTATTTAACCAACTTTGTAGCTCCAATAATAACAAAGTTAGCAATAGTGCAGATTTAAGTTTGAAAACCCTGTATGTTTAGGGTTGAAGATCTCAGCAGTGGCACACCCTAGCAAAAAAAAATATATGGACATACAGTGTCATGTTTACATTAACTTTATGTATCCGAGATATTGCCAGGTATGGACACCCAAACAAATTTTTAAAAATGGCACTCAGCGACATTTGTCGTATTTTGAAGTAAAGTAAATCCACAGTTCAATCAATCTGTAGACTGTATTATAAAGAAGATCTTATAGAGAATAAAGCGAGCACAAAGACGCCAAGAAAAATAACTGCTTCAGATGTTAAGTTTGTGTTACTACGAGAAATTAACAAGAACTGGCGACTACCGCCGACGGAATTAACTAAAACGTTAGAAGAATTTAGTGGTACAAAAGTTCATCCCATTACAGTAAGAAAACCTAAAAAAGCGGCCGTTATTCGGGTATTGCCCGAAGAAAATTCCTAGTAAGCGAAATTAATCGCAGGAAACGTTTAAAATTTGGCATACATAAGGAAAAAACAGCTCAGTATTGGAACCATGTTTTATTCATGAATCGTGAAATGCAAATTTTCATTATTTAGAAGTGACAGCAAACAATAAAAAGTATTCCCGTTTCTATTACTCCAAAGCCAGTCAGTTCTATATCACAAAGGTTGCAAACGCGAATGAAAGCCAAAAGTAACGCTATAAAATATTAAACACGCAAAATGTTACTTTATAATACTAGATGAAGGGATTATATTGGATATTAACTTTGTTTTGACCATGTTACGTAAAAGTTTTAAACACATCGATCTATTGATAGAAAAGTACTTTTTAACGGATAATAATATAAGACACTTCTTATGAAACTTCTGAAATAATAATAATTATGACATACTTTTTGATTGTTTCTTTGAAATAACTGTAACAGTAGACAACTCATCGCGTATTCCTAAATTAATTTTGTGCATTTTTTTATTTATTGTGGGACTACAATAGAATTCCGTAACATATATGCACATATCCAAACAAATGTTTCTTGTATTTTAAACCATAAATTAAAATAATCGAAAAAATTAAGATTTTTTAAGATTTAGTGTACAACTAACGAGGAAGTGGACAAAATAAATAAAAAAAAAACTTTTTTACATGTTGTGATCTTACTTCTGATGTATTCAGAATTTTGCAATTTTAGGCGGTTAATAGGTATTCGGGCAATATAAAACATTTATCCGGCGATATGCGAACATTGTATCCGAAAGTTACGTACACAGTGAAGCGACGACGCGAGAGACTAGAAAAGCGGAAAGCGACGAAAACAAAAATTTCACTTGCTTCGCAGCTCGTCTCAACTCAAGCAGTATGAATGGTAGCCGCTCATTCAGGGTTATTGTTTCTGTAGCTACTCTATAGATTATCTCAACCTCCGTCTGCAGTATGTAAATGTAATATAATGTAATAGCAACTATACATGTCTTACTATCTTTAGTTACGTGTAACTAACGCTATCCTTCCTCCCGGTTGCTATGTTGCAACGTATTTACTATTTACATATGCTGGCGTCGGCAACAGTATGCATCTAAAATCATACTATTACGCGTGAATTGCTGTCAATCGTCAGTTTCATCATATTTCTAGTTAAATTTTACGTTAATTGGTTGATATTATAGCACAAATCATTCTTTCAATCTATCTATTTTGAACATGCACAAGGTAAAATTCTTTTTTTTTTATTAGTATAATTGCCATAACCTACGTATTTAATTACATTTTTCACAGTATTTATGGAGCCCATATGGAGGAAACGGCGTAAGTGAGAAAAAATTAGACTTAAAGAGGAGTATATAGGGTAAGGTCATTTCTCCGAGATACGCTCTTCCAAGGTCAAGGTCGGGAAACTTGTTAATGTGCGCCGCATCTTACAGTTTGCGACTGTAGTTTTTTTCTATTATTGTATTTAGATTTTATGTGAGTTTGCTTTCATGCATATACATGTCTACACACACACATATTATTTGTGGTTGATTGATGCGCATCCAGAATTTAAGATTTGTTTTAGAATACAGGCATTTTTGTTAAAAAAAAATCTCTAATTTTTACAAGGCTTGGGTAATAGCAGTCAAACGTATATAGACTGGACCACGCCCTGTGGTTGTGCTTAAGCATATTATTAATCTGTTGATTTTCTTTTGTATCCATGTTTTTCTTTTATAGCACAATAAAGTAGAGCTGTTATCCGGATCCGGATAATTTACTATCCGGATCTGCTATCCGAATATGCTATTGAAAATCATCGAATTCACATTGTTGTTCGCGAGTTCTCCCTAACATTAAAAAATTAATAAAGAAAAAATGTTTTACGTTGCAATATTTTGCTTTGTAAAATAATAAAACAAATCAATATTATTAATTAATATTATAGATAGCTAATAGATACTGCTATGTACAACGTTTTAAGAAGTAAAATAACTGCTTTATTGGTGTGTTATATAAATAAATAAAATGAAAAATCAGGAACAAAAGATATTCCAGGTTTTTGGATCCGGATCTTAATTTTGTCGAATATCTGCACCACTACAATAAAGGCACTATTATTATTTTACCTCCGTACGTAGTCAGCCCGCAGGCTGACAAGTGGCTCCGTGATCCGTCCCGTAAGAGATTTTAGTCACCCCGGAATCGGCTTGATAACATGCGTTAGGGTGATTGGGCTGTCGTCTTGTATTGCCCTACTTCTCCCCTCTATTAGATAGATTAGGAGTTCAGGAGATATCTGTCATCCGCTTGGCGTGCTCACTCTTGATCTTTCTTGTTTTTCATAATTCTGCTGAACATGCTCTGTATAGCCCTCCATTTTCCTTCTGCAGATGTCATTTCTTCCACGAGATTTTCCGGTGTCAGTTTTATGCCGAGCCTGTTATTTGTCTCTTCTCGCAGGTATTTCCACTTTCGGCACAGGAAGGCTGTGTGTTCAACCGTGTCCTCTTCCCCACAGTATATACAGCGAGCATCTACGTCTTTTCCGAACGTAGTGTGTACGCTCTAAACATCCCATGCCCTGTCAGGATTTGCGTCAGGTAGTAATCCACCTTCCTAAATTTGCAGTTAATCCACGGCTCAAGACGCGGGATAAGCCTTTTTGTCCATTATGCCTTGCTGTTGTTTTCCTCCCATCGACGCGGCCATTTATTTAGGGTTATGTCTCTGACAGCACTCCGGCCCCCCATTTCGATGAATATATTTTCGTTCTGATGCCAAGAGGTCCTGTGGAAATACGCCAGATACACACATACATGTTGCCATATACATTCTTGATTAGTATGCTATGCCATATGGGTGGTCCGTATAAGACGATGGAGTGTACTACCTCATTCAGAACTTGTCGCTTTGCGCTATTCGGTCCCCTGATGTTTGGCATTATATGCAACAGCCTAGCAGCCCTTTCCTCTGCTTTTTTAGTAACGTATTTCACGTTCTCACCAAAGTCCAATCGTTGGTCCAGTATAGTTCCAAGATATTTTAAGCTTTTCTGCGGTACTATTGTGGTAGTTCCTATACTGAAATTTCACGTGTGCTCTGTTTCTGGTCCCTTTGAGGATAATAATAATTATTGTTATATGATTGCAAATGTTTTCAATTATTTCAATAAATCTACGAATGTGAGTGCTGCCGTTTAAGAATCAAGTAAAGCTTTGCGCTGCTTGGTGCATGTAATAGATACATAATATAAAACAAGAGCAATAAACTGAATCATTATGAAATCCAAAACATCCTAAAAAAAGGAAAGGCATACAAGTAAATGACCGATGACATACACATGATCAGACCAGCACGCACATATTCGAGATAAAGTGCATAGTTCTTTTATACAAAATATGACACCTATGTATATTAAATACAATTCTTGCTGCTGTACATGCTGATGATGATCTACCTGACTTTAGTCGAGCAACTTTACATATACTGTTACACGATATAGGTTTTGAATTTAAAAAAGAGAAAAGCATACTCATCCAACGAGATCGAGGCATAAATACTTACGAGAGGTCAAGAAATTTAGAAAAGAAGGTACAATTTACATCGTACTATTGACATGTAAAAAATATTGAAAAGGAAATGTGGATAGAAGGTAATTTGTAAGAAAATTTTTGGATTCAATTTTCGACCAATCAAAATTAATCCTTTGATGTCACATGTATCAGGATATCCAATCAACATTTGATTATACTGATAACTACCCCGGAATGTTATCACTAGCGATAACACCCCGGCTGTCACCTGACTTAATGTCATATCACTGCTTATGAAAACCATTGTAAAACTTTTGACAGTTTCAAATTTAATTTTCGAAATGTCACGATTTGGAGAACTAAATAGTGAAAATATAGATAAATTGGAAACAAATTCAGCAACTTCTGCAAGCTCATTTAGGTTCTCAAATTGTACTTTCAATAATTGTTCTTTTAATAAATAAATCTTAACGTTAATTTAAAAAGCCAAAAATTTTCTGACCAAATATCCCACGGACAGAGATAAATCCTCATAATTTTATTA
>ML218069.1:15395-26356 GCA_004785975.1 Popillia japonica
ACCGTGTATCGAATTCCCATAAGATGTCTACTGCATACGGAGGTTGAAACGCACTATAGTCTCATAGCTAGTCTCTCGCTTCGTTGCTTTACTGTGGTGAACGTAATATAAGCGATTAAATACCCAATAACCTTTGCAACCAAAACAGATAGATGTAGAAGGCTTGATTATAGAATGTTCATGTTTCTATGTTTAAAAATATGTAGCATCGCATTAGGTATCTGATCTTAGTGACTAATAATACGATCTGAGCTGACACAGTTCCAAAAAACAGGTGTCTTTCCACACCTTTATTTGTTTCATAAATAGGTCGCAATTTTACTAATAGTTTTAATGTAAATATCAACTTCTAGTATGTGAACTAGAAATGTTATCTGAGACAGGCTGCATAAAAATTTAAATGATAGTATAGTTTTATTGTATTATTTCAGGTTTATGGAAAAACGTTTAGAAAGATGATAGTGGATTGTTTACAAAAAGAGCCAAACAAAAGACCGTCAGCTTCAGAACTACTAAAGCATCCATTTTTTAAAAAAGCGAAAGACAAAAAATACCTACAACAAACTTTAGTTGCCATTGGCCCCAGTTTAGAAACTAGAGTACAAAAGGTATTTTATATGTATACAGTACCTTATAAATATAGTGTTTCTATTAAATTCACGTGGTTTTGAAGCAATTTCGTGGAAATAGTTTGTTTTTAGATTAGTTTTCATTTGGTTATGTATTTTTTTGTCAAATCTCAATATATTTCTGATTTACCAACATATATGAAGTCCATAATTATATTAAAATTAGTTTCAAGCATCGTCAATGTCTTCTAATTAGTCGTACTAGAAGAAATATAGTATTAAAGAATGGATATGGTGTTAATTTCTTATAAAGGCTAAGACATTGTTCATTCTTTTATGTAATCTCTGTAAGACGCTTGAACGCACAATTTTGATGTAAGTGGCATAACAGATGTCATGTTCTCAACCATCGGCATAAACTTGAGCATGAACGATAAATTTAGCACTAAGTATGTTAATTACAGAAATTGTAAAACAGTTTACAAACTGTAAAACATGTAAAACAGTTTATTTGTATTTTTTCCCAGGCATCAAAGAGGCAACCAGGTGCATCCGGTAGATTGCACAGGAAAGAAACAGGTGAATGGGTTTGGTCCAGTGAGGACGAAGGAGACGACGGAGGTGAAAGCGATACAGACACAGAATCGAGGCCTTTGAACATTATTTCAGCTGGATCCGATTCGGAACATGAAGAAAGCAGTGAAAGTGATACACCACCAGTAAATCTTGTTCTTAGAATGAGGTATGGTACTGATAATATGATCTTGCCCTGAATTTTATCCTATATCCTTCATCCAGATTACCAAATCAATTTCCTACGCGTTGCAGGTTAGTATTCTCCCACCAGTCCCTTATGACCTGACTTCCTTCTTTGATGCAAGCAAAAGCAACCACATACCGGAAAGTCAATCAATATTCATTTTCACTTCCAAAAATATGTGCGTATTTGGAAAGTTCTAAAATTACCTATTAAAGGTTAAGTGAGAGGTTTGTGTAAGTATTTCAGCGATGCTATAAACAGTTTGAACATGAATTTAGAGAAACAAAACGTTTACCGCGATAGATAGCATATTTGGAAATTGCATTATAAAAAGGAAATAGCACCATCATAAATGACTCATATCCGTTCACTGAAGTGGTTTACATACGAGATAACCTTACAACGGTGTGATAAATGCACTATTTTCATTAATCTTCTCATATTATTTTTTGTTTCTGTTTTTGTTTGATGTGGTGTACTCTGCACATGTGCATTTGTTTGCAATAAAAAATATCAGTAGGAATGAATGCTATTTAGTTAATTACAGTTTTAATACACAAAACTTCACTAAACAAATGCAACTGCTACTTCACAACTAGATTTACGTTGCAATTCTTACGTATTAACATTAAATAAATATACATACAAATTTTTTTACACGAAGTTTGTGCAATGGCAATAGACCCTCACTCTACATTAATTAACTTAACAAAAATACACCTACAGATAAAATTTTCAAAAGTAGTGTTTTGGGGCTAGTTCTTAGAATATGACAATTTTGCACAAATTTTAGTCAATACTGAATTGTATTGATATTAGTGTAAAATATTTATCGGGCAACATTCATTGTCCTGTAATAAAGAAGAAATGTAAGGATTTAAAATAACATTTTTAATATACCAAAACGACATTAATAAAACCTAACTCTATTTCAATGTCCAATATACATGTATGTACATATATTAAGATCGAGTTTTTAAGTGCTAGTGGTAACTTATTACTGTACTATTTGTGTCAGTTAATCTAAAACCTGTATCTACTATTACATATTACAGGCTAGTTGCTGTACGTTTTTGTGCTTAATCCACTAAATGCTGCAATAAAAAAATATCAAACATCGCAAAAATGTTTTCAAAGTTTAAGAATTTTACTCTGAACCGTTCCTTGTTATAGATTTTTTCTTTTAAAACTAGCAGCGTTTTTTCTTGTAAAATATTAGTTGCATACAGAGTGTTTAATTAATAATGGATTTTATATCTATGTAATATGTGTAACAGCAGACTAGAAAGTTCAAACTTTTGGAAAATTTTTGCATTCAGGAATGACGTGATATGCTTACCATTTTAAATAAAAATAAGAGTACATTTTTTATATAAATAAATTTACTCTTTGCTTTATAGGAATTCAAAGAAGGAACTTAATGATATCAGATTTGAATTTGCTGTAGGCAAGGATTCAGCTGATGGTATAGCAAGTGAACTGGTTGGTGCAGGATTAGTGGATAGTAGAGATATGGCGGCCATAACGAATAATTTGCAAAAACTCGTAGAAAGTCGAGAAAATTTGAAAGTTGTGACATTTCCGCTGGTATGTGTACAATGTATTAAAATTGAAATTAGCAAATTAAAATTTTTTATTGCAGAATTCCGGTGTCAACAACAATGAAACTCCAGACGACAAAGCATTGATTGGCTTTGCCCAAATTTCTATAACTGACTGAATTGTTTGCTGCCCAATAGTAACTGCATTCTATTTGTGGAATATTAATAAATTGCTTCAACTCAAATTCTTGTACATAGTAATAAACGAATGATAAAATTAAAATTCCAATAAGATACGTCTATAGTATTTTTGCCCTTATATAGTATTTTAATTTTTTTACTACAGCTATATACTTTGAGTGATTCATCTTCGTATTTTATTTGTAACATCAAATCAATCGTCATCATATAAACAACCCCTACAGATTCTAAGCTACTGTTGTTTTCAACTGATTATTTCAAACGTTGTTATTCCTGAAATATATATAACTAATTATTAATATTAATTCAAGCACATCGTACTTAAATTTTGTTGTTAGTCATTTTATAATTGTATCTTTGTTACCTAATCAATTCCTGAAGAAGAACAAGTTCATTCTTAACAGCTCCCTACATTATATATTAAGAATATTACTCTACTTCTAGCTAAGAGTACTATGACAATATGTATGATATAATTAAATTAATAGTGTGCCCAGTTTCCTAGTAATATATTTATAATTGGGGGATGGTATGTCTGTATATACAATATTTATTCCAATAAATTCGTTATAAATAAATGTTGCTATTTTTTTTTATTACTGTTGAAACAGAGATGGAAAAATACAAATTATTGTCCACATAAAATTTGGCGATATTGTCAACTAAACATTACAATATGTATTGAAAATGAACGGTAATGAAAACTAACTGTGGTTTGTGGTTAATATTAAGTAATATGGTAATATTCCTACAATGTTACTTAAATTTTCAAAGAATATCTTGCTGTACATCAAATAATACAAAAATGTGGAGCTTTTAAAGTGTAAATAACCATTACCGGAAACTAAAGGTGTGTAAAGATGCACAACGCTGTCAATACGAGTTCTTGAATAGATCATAATGAAATTTTATAGAGCTGTATATTTTATAACGAATGGCATTGAGCTATATCCTATACGTATAACATCGTGTCGGAGGACTATCATTCGTCTTACAAATGAATTAAAAACCGTTTGTAGTGTAACTTGCTTTAATTATAACCAGAAACATAAAATGTGACAGATTCCGCTAACTTCACGGATAGGCACACTAAAATTACACTTCAATTCTACTATTAATTAATTTAAAAATATTCATATCTTAACAATTGTCATCTACTGCATAATTGTAATTGTCAATTTCTTTGTCAATCAGCCAGGTATTTGGTCTCTCATCAGTGCAACTAAAGAGATTTAAAATAGTGAATACTCTTAATTTAATCTGAATTGATCTCTCATTTTAAGAACGTCTTGAGGGCTATGGCGCAACATACACAGTGAAAGCTCCTTATTTACGGTTCCTTTATATTCGCGAATGAAACATTTGAGATCACTTCTCGTATTCGCGGCTAAAAAATTCTTTATTCGCGGCTCTAAGGCTGATGACACATACAAATACAAACAAATTGATACTGCAATAAAGTTCGATAGCGTAAATAAAATAATAAGCAGTTTATCATAAATGTATAATTGTATTTTTAGAATAACATCCTGGCATGAATTCTTCAACTTTTGGTTGAATAAGCTAAGTGTGCTAGTGCTTTGATGAAAGCTGCTATTAACCATTTGAAAAATATCGCGGTGCCAATGGTTTACACATTCCGGCATTACTTTTTACAAAATTGCTTACGCTGCAATCGGTCTCTAATTTTTATTGTGTTACACAACTTCAGTACAAATATTCTCAAAACCTTAGTCTAAACGTTATAATAATATGTAATTCATATATACAATATTATTAATTTTTTTCCTGAAACTATGTAGTTATATAGGTATATAATACATTGTGTAATATGGTGTAATACATATCCAAATAAAATTAAGATATGTATTTATTTTGTTTTTACTTTGTAACTCTGGAACGCATCCTCTCTCATCATATACAGGGTGTATTTGAAATAAATGTAAAAAATATTAAGAATGGTAAGATACAATTATGTAGAATATAAATCCAAAAAATTTTTGTTCAATTACGACGCGAATGCCAAAATTAAAATCTCCCTTATAAATTGTAATATGCGCCGCCTATTGAATCGAGAATTTTCACCTCGATCAATCTAACGCAAGAACAGCTGCCGATGTTATAAAAACTACAAGATAACCCTGATGTGTCAGTTTTTTTTAATAGCTTTGAATGAAGAGTTCAATAATGCACACGATAAATATCGCCTGTCGCTCCACCTGCCCTCCGCTACATATATATATTCGTTCGAAAATATTTCACAGTGGCGCGACGAATATTTTATAAATATCTTTGTTATTTTTTTTCTCGCGACTGGGAAAGAATTTGCGCAAAATATTTTGGATTTAAGTTTAATAGAATAATATCTTTCCATTTTTCATATTCTTTACTTTTATTTCAAATACACCCTGTATATAAATTGCCATTCCGCATTCGCGGTTTCTGTATTCACGGCATTTTCACGGAACATATCCCACGCGAATAAGGAACTTTTACTGTATAGTCCGGTTCTATCAGGTTCTATATAAGTATGTCTGTTCCAGGTGACCATGCCTATAGCACGGGCTACTACCAGGCTGTCACATGTGAATTTTTGAATTTTTCTCAAGCGCTTTTTGCAAAATATTTGACATTTGAACACACCAGAACATGCGATTCTTTAGGTGCGTTTTACATCTTTATGTCTACTAGCCATGTATACAGCTACTCGGAATAATTATGATTGTGGATACTGGAATTGTTCCGAAGCAGTTCGTAGGCAAATAAAACACAGCTATAATATCACTCATTTTTATTTTTAAATATTTGGCAACTCTGATCCTGTCATTCGCAATGTCAATGTCATAGTAGTCATTTTGTTCGATTTATTTTAAAATATGGGCTTTCCTCCGGTTCCCCAAGATATTAAAGCTATTTCACATTTTTTGAAAGTTGCCGACGAGCACGATCAACGAAATGTGACAATTAGTTACTGGTGTATGTATATTTACCTCTGGCGACTACAAATAATTTCATATGCATCATTTTAGGTCGTATGTACGCCGTACAATCAGCGATGAAAATTATTCCAGGTCCTAAATCACCAGAAGTTTCACAGTTACTGATTGCGATTATGGATTGGTTAGAAAGAACAAAAACTGAAAAAAAGGATGTAGAAGGAATATCAAATGAAATGTGTGCCCAAGCGATAATAGAAGAATATGCTATAAAGTTATTTAATTATGCAGAAAGCCAAGACAAGGAGGCAAGATTTGACAAGTAAGAATGCTTATACTCCATAAAAATTGTAAATATGGCAAGATATTCGTATTTTGTTCATTGTGTTTCGGGGTACATGAGCATGGCAAGTATAGCTGTAATATGGTGGACCCTTTTAAAAAACAATCTATTATTATAGATGATGGAGCCTGCCCTTATCAATTATTATCAAAATGTTCTTAACTCGATATTGTTAACACATTACTTTGCCCCTTTTGGAAAGGCTAACTAAACCGCGCTACTCGTATACTATGTAGATGCACCATAGAAAGAGATATTTACCTACTGCTACAGTTGATTGAAGGAGTATACACAACACTGTCAAAGATATAACAGTTGATAGCGTTGCATATCTTTATATTGCTTGAATCGTTAGAAGTAATATAGACACATGATCGCTACATCAGTAAAATATACGTTAACCGATGCTAAGCTTGATATCTGTGATTGGTAATAAACACACAGTTTTCAATACTTTAATAGCGTTTTAATAAAAAACACATATTGTTTCAACAAATATAATCTTTTTTGCTATATCCTTCTCAAACTTATAGTGCTCTTATATATTTCTTTTTTTAATTGCTAGAGTCAATTAAATAAAATACGGCACGTGCTTATGTAACACTATCATATTTTTAGTGCTACCTCAGTAACTCGTTTGTACTAAATGAAACCAATGCTGTAAATTTATAACATTTATGCAGTACATCTGAGTATTAAAAAATATATTGAATTTTAACGCCATAATACCAAAGAGTAGTAGAAGAGGAATTAGTACACCACGTGACATGAAAGCTCGTTTCAATGTTCGGTAGTTAAAATAGCCTCGCCTTTGCCTTGGCAAATACTTTCTCTATCCCATCGTGTAATGAAATTAACTATTTCATTATAATCGTCTTAAATAAGAAGTAAGGCAATTTTAAAATATAACCACTTGTTTGCTCTAACAGTATTTACTTAGAAAAGTCGAACAAGAAATGTCGAAATATTCTCGAATATTTTCACATACCAAATAAACTCGCAATATAAAGCCTTATTGAAATACATGTGTATTGCAATTGTGTAGCTTACATATTCTACATATATATTATTATTTCATAAGATTTCAACTCAACTAAATGATCACTTGTTCATTACAGAAATATGGTCAAAGCTTTTTATACATCTGGAATTTTGTTTGATATATTGGATCAATTTGGAACTCTATCCGAAGACATTGAGGAAAAAAGAAAATATGCGAAATGGAGAGCAGCTTATATTCACAATTGCTTAAAAAAAGGCGTAATGCCTACGCCTGGGTCGACAGTCGTACTCAATGATAAGGAGGATGAATACACAGATTTTTTGCCGAAGTCTGAATTAGATAAGATAAAAGGAAAAACACCTGAAGACGAAGGTAATGAGAATCGACTGCCTTCCGACAGTCCGCCCGGTCCTGCATCTTTTAATTCTCCAGCACCTAATACGTGGCCTACTGAACCGCCTTCACAACCTTTATTACCTGATATTCCAAGTCAACCGGTGATGCCTCCAACACCTTTGCCTACATTTCCAACTAATCAAAGTCAGTATGTGCCAGTAGCGCCACCTTCAAATACAACAAACGTAGCTTTATCGCCAGAGCAAATGGAAAAAGCGCAAAAATATTGTAAATATGCAAATTCTGCATTAAATTACGATGACGTAAAGACGGCTATAGAAAATCTGCAAAAAGCACTGCATTTGTTGCAATTTGGACAAGAAATGTAATGTTTCACATGCTTAATGGAGTTTGTTTTGAATCACGTGATATATGCTGTATAGTATTAACTTGTACAGAATTTTAATTTCATCATTCCGAAAATTACGTCGTCATTGTTTTAAAATTATACACGTACTAAAAATTTAAAGTACATAATATATAAATTGATATAGTGACAAGTTATTTCAGTAAATTAGAGTAATTCGTGGATATATTTAGATAAGTTGCTACAAGTTGTTGCAGTTATGATCAGTGTAGTTTTTAAGTTGTAAAAATAAATAAATAATTTCGTTAATCATCTTTATATTAGCTACTATTGATGGCGCGTGTGACATGGTGCTTTTTATACTTGTACGACAATTTTACACAACAGTAGCTAAATTATATTAGAATGTACAATAATTCATTTATACTACTGCAGCCGAAAATTTATTTATAATATCCATTGGATTATTAATGTATTAACATAAATGCTAATCTAAGTAACAGAGTATATATTCCTATTAATCATTAAAGAATATTCTGAAGTGTTATAAACTTTCCTTTTGTTTTTTCTCCTTCTATTTGAAATATGTCATTGAGAAAAAAAAACAAAAAATGGAATCGAAACAAAAGCATCTGGGCTGCATTCAGATTAACACTGGACTGAGTTATTGCTTTGAAGTTGTTCATGGTTGTATACAACGCCGCCCAGAGGGCGGGGCGACCAGGCGGCCGCCTCACTCGCGCTCCACGGTTACACACTGTACTGCGCATACTCACACTCGTTCATTTCTAACCTCAAACTGTCACGTAATTTTTTCGTCTTGGTATTGTCCGTATTTGCGGTGTTGTCCATATGATATCATTACTTCTTTTAACTTCTTTTGCGAAAGCCAAGGCAAGGAAAGTTCCTTTGGGAGTTTAAAGTATTGAAGAATCAGACTGATTCTTTTTAAGTTGTTTAGAAAATCAAAAGTTTTGTTAACAGACGTTTTGTTTGTTATATTTCCTACATAATGTGTAACTCTTTGTAAATCTAAATATAAAAAAATAAATATTTTCCACAATTATTTAAACCAATTCATTGTGTAGGGGAGGCGGCGCAGATCAAAATCTCGCCCCGGGCGCCTATTAGCGTCGGGGCGGCGCTGGTTGTATAGATAATGAAATCAATACCTACAAAGGTCCCTTGCATAGCAATCTCACGAGCAGAGACCATAAGACTACCACACGTCAGCAACATACAATTTTCTTATATCGAGGAAGTTTGAAAGTTATATTTTTGTGAACGGTAGCGGTAATGCGTAAAAATTTATTTCATTATTAAAATTTATATACATCATTCGAAGTGGAATGTACAAATTTGAAATGCAACTACATATCATTATTGTATAGTTCTTCTAAGTTTAAAGTTTAAACAAATTGGTCCATCTGGTTTATTGATCAATAGCGACCTCGAATCAAGATCTTTTCCGGCCCATCCTATTTTAAAGGTACTACAAACCTGTAAACAGAAGCACTATATTAGTTTCATCCGAAAATTTAATTCAAAACATGCGCATATTATGGGTATTAGTTTTTTTTATTAGCTTTACTTTCCAATATACACTCTTGGTCACTTAAAAAATGTAGAAAGTACCTAACATTGAAATATGTACAAAATGTCATTTCATTAAACCACTATTTTTGTAGATGAGTCTAATAAAGTAGGCAAGAATAGTAATTTTAACATACGCATGCTTATAATATGTGAAAATCTTCAAAATGTTACACTGAGCGCAATAAATAATGATTAATTACTTTACAATAACTACCTTCATTAAACATACTAGCATATTTTGTATAGCTAGTCGTCGTGCAATACAAGATCTTGCACCGTGACCAAATGGCAACACTAAATAAGGATGTTGCTGCGTGTATAGTTTATGACTCTTCAACCAACGTTCTGGTATAAATTCATGTGCATTAATAAAGTATTCTTCTTGCCGACATGAAACTTGGTTTTGTGTTACTATAACTGTCTGCAATTTAAAAAAAGTGTACTTTTAATATTAAAATGCGAAAATTAATTTACCCCTTTGGGAACATTGTAATCAGAAAAGACAGCATCTTGGTTTAGTATCCTACCGATGCCTATAGAAATTGGTCGTAAACGTAAGGATTCTTTCAAAACAGCTTTCGCATAATATGCTTCGGCGAGAACTTCTTTAGTGATTGGACTAAACGGACTTGGTAGTAGCTTTTTGCACTCTCTATATAGATTTTCTTGAACTCGCTCGTTTTTAGCAACGTGATATAGAAGAAATGATGTGGTGTAAGATGTCTATAACAGAAATGAAATGCTAATACAGTGCGTAAACTAAAAACTAGGAAAATACCTATTGAATTATTTGTTATTATACTATCGATTATACGTGAAAAACTTAGAGAAACGCAATAAAGTGACAATGTTCTATCTTAATGTCAAAACAGAACTCACTCTCGTATATTTAAACAATACGACATACAACAACATATATTTTATATTATACATAGAGAGTGCCATGTACACTAACACCGCCCTGGTCTTTGACCCCCATTTCTACACAGTGTTCTAAAATACGATTCAGATCTATCGTTTTTGTCAGTGAATCTGCTAAGTTTTCTTTACTCGGTATATATTTTAACTGTATGATTTCTGATTCAATCACGTCTTGGATGAAGAATACCTTCAAGTCCATATGTTTGGTTCGCTCTGAAGTGGTACGGTTTTCAGCGAGTTTCTTCGCTCCTTGGTTGTCGACGTGCACGGTGATGCTGTTTCCAGTTAAATGTATCATTTCAATTTCCTGTAGGAAATTTCGCATCCACATTGCTTCGCGTGTTGTCTCACTCAATGCGATGAATTCCGCCTCGACAGTGCTTAGCGC
>SMLS01064893.1:0-12989 GCA_004785975.1 Popillia japonica
GACGAGAGACGAGGAATTAGATGTATGTTTACAGCGGATCCCACGTTGGACTAAAGATACCAGTATCCAGTGGTTGCATTGTGTGAGTGCATTCTGGAGGGTAGGACAGTAATATGATACCATTTTCCCTACAGAATAATATTATAAGCAGTTTGACGTGACTTGCGTGATTGTCTACTAAGAGTAGTAGAGGATTCTCTGTTGAACAGTTGGAATATTTCTTCACGTGTTTTAACACGTCCATAAATATATCTGAGTTGCTCCAGCCTGAACCCACAAAACAAAGATCCACTTGGTGCTCCATACTTATACTCATCTTTTATTCTCTTTCTAGGAAATAGATAAACTGGTGGATATGCTACTCCACTACCTGCTATGATTCCAATGAAAGTAACCTATGCGTAAGACTGGATCTTGCATTGTTCTCTCTTGTACTCTGCTTTTCTGTTTGGACTTATTCTTAAGTACTTTTCTATAGAATGTATAATTTCTTTCATTTCTTCGTCATCCTTTCCTGGCTCTTGTATACAATTCATGACATATCTGCTACATATAAGTATTTTCTGGGTTTGTACTCTACGTCTAAATCATACTTAAATAGTTTTATTTTGAGACGTTGTAATCTAGTGGAAGATATTTTCGATTTTTTTTTTCTGCATCAAACTTACGATCGGCTTATGAGCAGTTATTACTTTGACCTGCGGTTCATATATGTAATTATGAAACTTCATTGTGCCGAAAACAATAGGTACTTTGTCTATTTGGCCATATTCTTGTTCCGTTGCAGTTAATGATCTGGATGCGTAGCACACTGTATAACAATTTCTTGTTTGTCATTAAATGTTTTTAATACAGACGCACTACTAACAAGTTCCTTAATTCTATTAAATGCGTCTGTATGTATTGGTAACAATTTAAATATATTATTTTTGTTTAATAGATCTCTTAATGGCGTAATTATTGCGGATGAATTCGATTAGATAATTTACAAAGCCTAACATTCTTTGTATTCAGTTCTTTTTTACTATGTAGTAAATTCTTTTAACTCCATTATAGCTCTAACTTTATTCTGATCAGGTTTCTTCTCATCTTTACTAAACGCATGACCAAAATATGATACTTGACTTACTCTAAATTGTAATTTGTTTATATTAAATTTAACTCCTATCTCTTTTGCCTTTCAATAACTAATTTCAAAGTTTTGTCATGCTCGTCAACTATATCTCCAGTAATCATCAAAGTACACTAATACAATCGGTATATTGCCAAAATGTTGAAAATTTAGCTTTTGAAAGTATTCAGGTGCAAGGCTAATTCCAAAAGGTAACCTATTAAATATACCGGATTCTTTTTTTATTGTTACACATACTCTCTATGTGTAACATTAAGAAAATAATTGTCAATGCATTGGCACAATAGAAGGCAACCAGTCATACACTCATGTGTTGACGTATGAGAACCAGGCGTGTCTTAGTTTAACGGATTTACCAATTATTCTTTTTTGACATACATACATGCAATTCGTGTATTAGAAAACTACTGAATTTAAGCGCCAAAGGATATTACAATAGTTATTTATTGTGTTCTGAGTATAGCACCCATTCTAACCGCTTCTTTTTCGTGCGCTATTAAACGGGCACTGCTAGAACTATTATTTTTCTGGTACCACATTACCATTGCAACTTTTTCATCTTTGTTGTATTTATTCATCGTTTAAATAAATTATTATTAATTTTCAATATAATGTATGTAAAATACGTGAATAAAAATTGTTTAAATATTTGACATAAAAAAAGTTTTCTTTATTCCATGGTAACGATTTAAGAATTACATCTAATGTATGTAGTTTTGTTTTTGATGTATAACTGGTTGCCTACCATGCTGCTAATGGATTGACAATTATCTTTTTACGGTTACACATAGGGGAGGTGCATATGTGTAACAATAAAAAAAGAACCCGGTATAACACCCTAGTAGTAGCGTAAAAAACTTCTTGCCACTTAATTTCGAACTGATATCAGATAAGCTAGGTATTTCATAAAATTCTTTTTTAATACATTTATTTAAGTCTTGAGGATCAAGGCAAAGTCTCAATGAGCCGTCAGTTTTTTTCAATTACTTCTAAAGTTGCTTACCCATTCACTAGGATATGTTACTTTTGAGATGATACCTTTATCCTCCAACTCATCTAATTTGACTTTTAAGTTTATTACAATAGTTTGTGGTAACCTTCTAGACGGTTTTGCAATTGGAATGCTACCTTTCTTCAAAGTAATTTGGCATTTCTTTTTAAATTTAGCTGTACCTTCAAAAAGATCCTTACAACTATGTACAAAAGTATTCTTATTATCTAAATTGCATTTATGTACGTATTTTTAACCTATCTATTCTCTTGATTAAGTTAAGTTTCTTACAAGTACCTAAACTTAATATAGTCACAATTTCTAATGGTATGTAACATCAATTTTAAATTTCTGAAATACAAATTTTATGTTAATATATTTCATGTACCTACCTACTACAAATACGTATGATGCCACCCCTAACATTTATGAATGACACATTACGAGTATCAGCAACTTTCACTAATAAATAAGCCGCGAAATTAAATTTATCCGACATCAAACAGGCCCTAAACCGTTATTCGACAAAAAAAGAAACCTATCGATTACCTATCTGTACGGTTTAAAATAGATTGTCACATCAGAACAGAGAGGTATAAATTTAAAACATTCCGAATATTGCTTTATTCAGTAGACCGTGCAAACGTTCGAGAGACTTTTATCGATTTACGCAGCGAAAAAAGTTTTTTCGTACGTCTGGAAATTTCTCCGTTAATCCTACCTCCCTGTGTTTATCTTTAGCTACATTAACACAAGTTCAAAACTTGACGCACCCGAATTGTGTCGTGTAATTGGAATCACTATCAACATCATTACAACAAATTTATATTTCTTGTTTTATAAAATTTGGTGCTACAATAAATTAGGTAAATTTAACATACATTTACATCACTGTGGTGCACAAAAGATCAATAAAACGGCGCTTGTAATGGTTATAGCGGCGAGAATACCCATAAACGGCACCTCCTTACCCGCTATGGCAAACGGTTGTAGGTTATCCGACGAATCATCCGAACTTTGTTTCGCCATTTTATTCGAGCACAAATTTAATTCACTCCGATTCGAAAATGTCCGATTTTAAATTATCTAAACGTCACTCGATGTCGTAATGGTGGTAGCATAACTGTCAAGTTATATACTGTGCTGTCAAAAGTCGTTCTCGTTATTTAATAGAATATGTTTTCGTATGTAATGTAATACTTTCGTATCTTAGTTGTATGTCAAGGTTTACTATTATACACCGATGTATGTATACATGATGGTCCACTGGGAATTGTATGGTATCGATTGTGGAAAAAGTTATAGTCGTGAGTGATCTAAAAATTTGACTGTCGAAGAATAGATTATTTAGATAACTCTGTAGGTATACAAGCAACGAGTTACAATAGAATAGATATCATTCGAAAACTAAAGCTGCTCCTCCTATTCTAATTAGAGAACAGAGTTATCACGATTATTATTGACAAACTGATACAAAATTCGCCACTTTTCGGACTTGTTATACCAATTAAACTGAGAAAAAAAATCAAAATAAGGAGGCTCAACTACTAACAGCACTGTTTACATTACAAAACTAAACTAAATTGGTGATGCGTTGGATTCATCCAGCAAATTAGGCAAATTAAAATATGGAGGTAGATCTGCTTTGCTCTATAAATATTATTGCTAACAATAAAATAATGACATCTAAATTTCCCACATCTTTCATGTTAATCTAAAGCGTCACTTGTGATGACATAATGGTGGTGGCAGAAATGTCAAACTTCATACCGCGTTCTGCTTTTAAAAGCACTTCAAATTTTGACAGCTGTCAAACACAAGTTCGATTCACTCTTCTTAGATGTGATACCCCAACAAACTCGATAATTTGAAATTAAACCTTGCCCAAACTGGAATGGAACAATCATTTAATCAAGCTTTAGTAAATGACGTAAAACAACAACGCTTAAAAGCTTTTTGAGGAAACCTTGTAATACGTGCTATGATCACCAGTGCTTGGTTAATATAAAGGTAAAAAATTAACCAAAATCGGGCTTGTTTTTCTCTGAGATTGCGTGAATAATTCTATTAGTCCGACCAACAAATTGGTGGAATCTAAATTTTAAGGTTATAAAACCCTTATGCTATGCGTATCTATTAAATAAATTTATAAAATGTAAATTGGAGCAGAAAGTTTGAGCCGAAGCTTTAAAAAATTTCCATAATCTAATAACTTTAAACGAAAACAGTAGGAACCCTTTAAACTTAATTTAAAACGAAAACTAATTGTATCGTTAAACTTGAAATGTTCCTTAAAGGAAAATAAATTCAGTTAGAAAGGTCAGAAATCTTTAGAGTCGATTTAAAATGTAAACTAATTACAGCTCGAAGCTTCCGACGTCCCTAAAGGAAGTCTTAAGTTGCCTCCGACACTAAAAAATATATATTTGTCCACTTTTATGCATTAGCATTAATGCGAGCATATAAAGTAAGTGCGTCGTAATAAAACTATAACCTATAAACTTAATTTTGTGGTTTCTTTTCTGTTAATATTGCAATAAAATAAAAATTGCCTTTAATGTGTCGAGTAATTCAACCCTTAATAAGAGTGATAAAAGGAAGGAGAGACAAAGCTTCTAATACAAGCTAATCCCTTAATGCCAATTTTGCTACAATATGTAGTAATTACGTAACATCGTTTAGTGTTGTTTAAAATTTACTGCTTCTGTTTATGTGGAAGTCGTGAAATATCTTTGTGTATACATTCCCGTTAAGCAATGCCGAACTGTGATTTACAGGACTAAATCGTATAAGCCAGAAGTTAGTAATGACGAGATGGGGAAATGTGTCAATTCCCCTCCGCCATTTGCAGGTAGGAAGTTGATTTCTTCCGCACTTCTGCGGGAGGTAAAAATTGTATTAAACGAATAAATTATTACCATAGTAATAAAGTTTAATTATAAAAATGTTTATTTCAACTAAATTTCGTGAATTACAACTTAGAAATTACATCAAAATTAATTAAAAACTATTTACAAAATAAATGGCGCCATCTATTATTTACTTATATTACTAATTGCTGTCATATCAATTATAATGAAGTCTAAAACCTACAAAATCAAGTATATTTTGTACTTACGTGACTATAATTTCTACCTTATAATGTAACTTAATAACCAGGACAAATTAATCGATGAGTTAATTAGGGGTAATAAGAAAGGTAAACGCAACATCAAATTCCTTACCTGATATCTATCGTAATCATCGAATTACTCCGCCAAGAAAATAGTACCGATTTAAATCTAATATTTGTTAACTAGGTTTCGTTTTTGCGGAAGTATATGTAGAAATGTTTTATAAAATTATGTTTTAGTACTAAATATTAATCGATATAAATATAATAAAACCACAAAATACAAATTATTTAATTCAGCTGGTCAGGATACACTTCTGACAGCCGGTCTTGTTCGGATTACTCCACAAAAAAGTAGCACCGATATAAACACATTATTTGCGAGTAAAATTAATAAAATTTCGCTCGTTATAAAAAATATACAAACCACATGCTCCCTAATAGAACGTTAAACTCTTATTTAAAGCTTCAAATACGCATTTGCACTAGAAAAAATGGTTTCATCACGCTTGATATGTAAAATATCTATTAAGATACGAGAAAACACGAACGTACTCGACCGTTATTCGCCAAGCGATTTCGTCGTAAGCGACCGACTTTTCTCGGAACGGCAAGACCGAACGTGAGCCACTAGCGCATGGCGCCTAACAGCGGAGATCCTACCCGATAGCGCCGGCAGAATTCCGAGAATCGGGGTAAAATCGCAAGGGCGACGTTTTCTCGGAATTTTCTCTATTTTCTTAGAAAAATATGTTCCAAAACTAGACTTATTTGAATTTCCGGTTAATTTAGTGCTTCCGATTTTACCGGAAGTCCGCATCAAGCTTGTTAATTTAAATTTAACATCCTGTATATTTTAGCATTTCTGGATTGCCGTGATAACTCTGAATATCTTTTATTAAGATGTTATCACACTTATCTCTTCTTGTTTTTGAGATAAAAATTGTTTTCTAAAATTTTGACCTCTGAATGATGTTTTGGAAGAATAAGATAGGTAGGTACATATAACTTCTGAACGTCATAGAAAGTTGAATTAAAATTGTCGATTTTATATTTAGAAAAATTAAAATTTTCTCGTGTCAACTACATATTTAAAATTGACTACCATTTTAACTGAGGTTAACATGGTTACCATGGATACGTAGGTTGTTTATGAACTGTCAGTTTGTTGATGTTTGCGACAAACCCTGTAATAAGCCAAGCATTTCTACTATAGAATTTTATTATTATAACGTTGGTACAGTAGCGTAACAGCTGTGTTAGACATTTAAGATCATATCCGAATTACAATATTAGTTTTAGTTTACTTATCTCCCAGACTGGGTTGGCAATTTTCCAGCATCGCGTCTTCGTGTAACGCGCTCGTATTTATTTAACATTTCCCGGCGAAACGGTAAACGGCTCCTCGCCAAATAGGAGAAGATTCCTACCCGCCGCCCCCCGTTCAGGGGTTTTATAGTAGCTCTATATTTATGTGTAAGTACCCAATCGAATTAAACGATTTCTACCGAAAATTGTTTAATATTAACCGGATATATCTATTTAAAATGAAAAATAAAATTTATTCTCCCATTCTTGTTTGTGTTTGCGTTACGAGGGACTTTATTGTGTTTATTTGTGCGGAGTTAATGAGGTCGTGTTTAGCACGACTCAAGAACTAATTAAGAAGTTTCAAGCAGCTGCGTTAGAGTTAGTTTAATGATAAAATATCGCCCCGTCGATTGCTTAAAGCTTAACAAGTTAAGTAAGTACATAGTATAGAAAGATGACCGTAAATTTCAGCGGTTTATCATCATTAAGTCGGACGTAAAACAGTTAGATAATGAAAAGCAGGGTGGTAAATTTCTCGTTTGGGAAAACAAGCTAGGAGGAGGAGGAAACTTTTAAATTTATAAGTACGTTAATGTATTATTACTGACATTACTACATTATTACATACATACATACACTGTGTACAACAATGATTGACAGCTGTTTGAATCGCCCGCGCTTTTTTATGTTTGAAAGTTGGCGTCTCTACAAGCTATACGGTAAATAAGCAGTAGCCTCCCGATCACAGGTAATTGGAATACCGAATCGATCATCGAACACGTAAATGTCAACATAAAAGTTATTCACATCAGATCATCAAAAACGTGAGCGGAAATGACGTCATGCGTTAATTCAATGAGATAATATTTGTATATAGTCTGTTTATGATAACAGACGAGGAATGTCATAACCTGTAAAATCAGAAATAGCCACCTATACAAAACGAAATACTCGAAAATAACTGCTCTCACTGTTGAAGATATAGGGATTTTTTCTACGCAAAGGTACCTGTCCTGTAATAATGAGTACCGTCATTTTGACGTGTATTGATTACGTGCCTGTACACTTGAGGTGCAAATTTTATTTTTCTGTAAAAATGTTGCATTGTTCATAACATTAACATCTCTTTTGGGATCTGTGGTCAAAGTTTTAAACACAAAACTACAAAACCAACTAAAACCAAGTCAAAACCGACTTATATAGCGTGTCCACGTCGAGTGAGTTGTCCGGTGACGGACAGTGCCATCAAAGAAGTGATGGTTCTATAGACTACAACGACATCTAAATCTTTCAACAATCATAAGTCTACACATGTAGAATATATTGGGAAAATACTATTATGAATACTTATCCAACAAGTAAATCAATAAGCAAGAGATATTTTTCACCGCACATTTAGAAATATT
Organism: Popillia japonica; assembly: GCA_004785975.1. Classification (NCBI taxonomy): domain Eukaryota; kingdom Metazoa; phylum Arthropoda; class Insecta; order Coleoptera; family Scarabaeidae; genus Popillia; species Popillia japonica. Next base: position 7,953 of record SMLS01064893.1, read on the forward strand.
CCAACACGTTCCACCACCATCCGCCATATTCCAAGTCATTCCACCACTTCCTCCACAATCAAATTCATTCCACCACATTCTGACACTTTCCACCACTTTCCGTCATATTACAAGTCATTCCACCACTTCTTCCACAATCAAACTCATTCCATCACTTCCGCCACAATCTGATACTTTCCACCACTTTCCGCCGCATCTCTCCATTTCCGCCACATTCCGCCACCTTCCATCACTATCCACAACATTCCTAGGCATTCCACCACATTTCGCAACTCATTCCATCACTTCCGCCACATTCCAAAACATTGTCACATATTCCGACACATTTTGACACCACTTTCTGCAAGGTTCCACCATTTCCGCCACATTCCAAAACATTCCAACACATTCCACCCCAGTCCGCCACATTCCAACTCATTCCACCACTTCCGCCACATTCCAAACCATTTCCACACATTCCAAAACATTTTCACACATTCCGACACATTTTGACACATTCCACCACTTTCCGCAACCTTCCACCATTTCTACCACATTCCACCATTTCCGCCACATTCCAACTCATTCCATCACTATCCACAACATTCCGAGGCGTTCCACCACATTCCGCAACATTCCAACTCATTCCACCACATTCGAAACCATTTCCACACATTCTGACACATTCCACCACTTTCCCCGATATCTTATCATTTCCACCACATTCCAACACATTCCAGCAGTGCGGAAAGTGAGTTGGGAAGCAGTGGAGTATTTTGGAATGTGGCGGATAGGGGTGGAATGTAATAGAATGGTTTGAAATGCTGTAGAATGTGTGAGAAAGCTGTGGAATTAGCTTCGTAAAAAAAGATTAACTATCATCTCTTTTAGGTCCCGCGATTTTCGAATTTTTCTTCCTTTTTTTTTGGTTCTGCTTTGACGCTTTATAGTTAAACGTCAAATTTGACGTAAATGTCAAAGTTCGAGTGAATCATGTCAGAGTATGTAAAATGTGAGGCCTAATGACGTCTCTAATTACGGGAATGTTTCCTCTGATAAAGAATTGGACCTTCAAATCTTCAGGGCAAGTTATTAGGTTCTTCTTTGTTTTTCCATAATATTATTTTATATTTAGATAGTACTTCTACTTGCTTGTAAAGTTTTAATTCCATACATACGTAATTACAAATTAAAAACGTTATCAACTGTGTTAAACGTCAAAATATATATTATCGAGAAATGTCAAATGTGACATAACTGTCAAAATCAAAAAAGTACCCATATTAAGAATGTAACCGGAAATGATGTAGATGAATAATGCTGATAAAGCATTTTTGTCTGTGTTAATATATGCGAACATGGCGGCCAACCCTTCGCATTATACAGAGAAACGTCAAATGTAACGTAAATGTCAAAGTTGGAGTCAATTATGTCAGAGTATGTAAAATGTAGGGTCTAATGACGTCTTTAAATATAGGAATGTTTTCTACATAGGCAGATGGATTCATCCTTGATTAAGAATTGGAATTTTTAAATTATTTTGGCTACAGTTTGATCACTTATCTTCAGGGTAAATTATTAGGTTCTTCTTTGATTCTCCGTAATAATATTGTAGATAAAGTAATTCTATTTGATTATAAAGTTTTAATTCCATACATACTTAATTGCAAATATTTAATAACAACTGTGTTAAAAGCGTCAAAATATATATTATCGAGAAATGTAAAATGTTACGTAACTGTCAAAGTGAAAGTCAAAGTCAAGGACGTTACATTATCAAAAATTTGAACAAAAATGGATAAAAATGGCAATTTTTTTCGCATTTTGCCGAGAAACGTCAATTGTGACTTAACCGTCAAAGTCATACTCATCTACGTCAATGTAGTAATGTGTCAGATAATTAGATGAGTGAGTATATGTATGCACAGAGGAATTCACCTTTTTCTTGATTAAGTATTTATTGGATTATTAGCTTTTAGCATTAATGTCTATAAATTTCAAGTTAAATCTGTTTAATTAGAAGAAAAACCTTAACCTTAAAACCTTAGTGAAATGTCAAAATATATAAACATGGCCGCCGGCCAGGTTTTGTATTTTTCAGAGAAACGTCACATGTGACGTAAACGTCAAAAGTCAAAGTGACTTCATCATACGCCACTCTTAAAAGGGTCCTATCACGATTTCAACGGAGATCAGAAACTTCAAGTCAGTCAGCTTCAGAGCACGACATCTATTAACTTAATGATCAACCTTTAATAGCGACAAGTTATACGGCTTCGCCTTTTCACGCATCTTAACCGAAAACAAATGGCGGCACATTTATTAGACGATATTATAAGAAGTTCCTGGACTGTATAACGGCTCCGTTGATGTTTTGAATTTCTAAACACTTCGGTATATGAGTTCGCCGCTAAATTTTCAGATGGGTAGTCGACGGAAAGGAAGCCGCATGACTGATGAGTAATTTGTTTCGGGAATTTCGCTCTAATGGATGGCGGAACGATGTGCTGCCGAATATGCTCGAGAAATTCGCCTTCTTTATATTTCGTGACGTAGATATATCCCGCACGACGCCGTTAACACAGGTTTCTTTATTTTTAAGTAGTTAATTAATTAAAGGTTGGTACAACTGTGATGCTTAACCTAACTGTCAAAATTATGCGACTTATGACATGCAATACTGCCAACCTAAAAAGATATGATTTTAAAACGAGATTTTAGAGACGAAATATTTATCAACGCAGAGCACATAGTTCCGCGAAGAATATTCAAGTTTCCAACCCCGAAAATTCTAATTATCTATATGTCCTTTTACCCCTGAAGTTTTCCGAGTAATCCGGTGAGTTTGTTTTATCACAAAAGATCCTCGGGCGGGTATTTATAATTGAATTTCTAAAAAAAAGGTGGATATATACTTCACAAAAGTATAATCTAGATTAAACTTAACGAAGCTACATATATTCTGAAAAAAACTTTCAAGTAGAGACATCAGAGTTTATTCTTCCGGCGAATATATAAATTGAGTTATCTTAATCCATTCTACGACCTGTTTATTCATTCTAATCTCGTTTTATTCCATCCTACTGTTTGTTTGACCTTTACGTAATTGGAAAAGGAAACCTTCGGTCGTATCGTATGTATCATACCTTCGGGTCATAAAAAAAAGAATTCCTTGAAATTGGAAAATAGTAGGTAGTAGGATTCACGTTCGTACGGTTGCAAAATAAACACGAGAATGTCGGAGAAAACACGAATTTAATATAATAATGTGTAGGTAATTTTAACAAGTAAATAAATGGGGATTGTGTAATACGACCAAGTACTACAGGGCTTTATTCCTGGATGAAAGGAAATGCTCCTTCTAGAATTTGGTTGAAATAATAATTAGCTTTATTAACGAAGCGCTTGTAACAGATGGAACATAAATGTACCTATACATAGGTTGTTATAATTTATATCTCGCATACGATATTAAGTGTACGAATTTATTCAGTTTGGAGATAAATTTAAAGTGTACTATCGAGGGCAAAAGTAATGACTCAAACTGCAATAAAACGAGATTATTGTCGGTTTTCCGTTCTGAATCGTTATATTGACGTAAACATAACTGAGCAACTGTAATAAGCCGTATAGCCGCAGGTCAGAGGGTAGCGACCCTTAAAAAGAATTTAGGGTAAAGTGGGGTGAGATGGCCATCCGGGAGAGATGACCAACCGCCAAAAATTCATTAAAATGTTGCTTGATGGCGGTTAGTGTGTTTTCTCTCAAATCAAGGTGATATTAAAGTACTTAAAAAATAAATACAATATCGTCTAGTTGTAAAATTTTATTATAATTGCATAGTATGTGCTACTATGCATGTTGCATTGTTGTGAGTGGAAATTTACTGCTGGTTTCTACAGATTAGGTAAGTAGAGTGCTTATCAAGGGCTCCTAACCTCGAAGAGCAGTTAGAAGTTTACAGTGCGCTTTGATTATGACGCCATCTCTCCCTAGCATTCGGGAGAGATGGCCATTAAACTATAGGGACTGATATTTTTCCCCATTTTTTTACAGTTTTGCTGCATTTCCAATTAAATGCTGAAAAATGCGTACTGAGTATAAACGACACAATTCAAATCGAGGAAGACAATCTAAGATTGGCAATTGACGCTGTCAGAAACGGTTCTTCTGTAAACGGCGTCTCGAAAAGTTATGGGATTCCAAGAAAAACCCTCGAAAGAAAATTAAAGAATAATGTATCGACAAGAATTTAAAGTCCGAGTGGGCTGATTCAATGCCGCTCGGTTCACATATTGTAATGGCTCAGAAATCAACCTATGTAACTGCAACGATCTTTTTGAATTGGTTTACAAAGCATTTCCTACCAGGTAAAGGCGAACGGAAGGCTTTATTAATTCTGGACGGGCATTCATCTCATTGTTCTTCTGTTGATCTTTTAGAAACAGCTGAAGTCGCTATGCCTACCTCCGCATACCACCCATTATTTACAACCGCTCGATAGAGCCTTCTTTAAGTTATTAAAAACCTTCTATTATCAAGCTTGCAGAGAATGGATGCAGAGTAAGCCCGGAAGAGAACTAGGGCGACTCCAATTCGGTGAATTTCTAACGAAAAGCTGGGGAAAAGTCAGCAACAGTTGGAAATGCAATGTCAGGTTTTGCAGCCACTGAAATATTTCCCTGGAATCCTGATTGCATACCTGATCATGCATACACCGTTTCTGATCAAATAGTAAACAGCGAAGGTACCGAAGATCGGAGAACACTCAAACAAGAAGCAAACATTCAAAACAAGCACTCTCAAGCAAACAACGCTGAAGCAATACAAGAACAACCAATATACAGTCACACTGTAAATGATCTAACCGACCCTATACCATCCTGTAGTTATGCTCATATAGAACCTTGCTGTATAAGTCCAGTGGAAGGTGTGACACCTAGAAAACTTTTAGACCAGATTAACCCAACACCCAAATTAGTTGTCCCTGCAAAAAAGCGAGCGAAGTCCGTTGCCACTCTATTAACTTCTCCAGAACACATCGAAATTGTGAAAAAT
>SMLS01064895.1:0-22540 GCA_004785975.1 Popillia japonica
TTTTTTTTTAATAGTCAAAAATATTATATAACTTCTCTTCCTAATATATAAAGGAAGCGTGAGACAATTTATAATATTTTTGCAAAGGTTTTCCTACGAATTTTCATAGACTTCCAACTATGGAACAGAAGATTTATTTGGTAAATAACTTTAATTGGGTTTAATTAGGTACGCAAAAGTAATTCTCGTTTCTAGTTTGGTGAAAGAGGTTCAGGAACTGTTTCTAACGGAGATGTCCAGGACTTCTATAAACTACGTGAAGATTGCGTGAGAAAAAATGTTCTCTTTGAAGATCCTAATTTTCCAGCTGATGAAACGTCGCTATTTTATTCAAAGGATAAAGTAACTAGTTACAAATGGCTGAGACCTAAAGTAAGCACTATTATTACCACTTATTATCAAATTAAAAAAATGCTGTAAATGTTGCTCTATTATCTCTAGGAAGTGAGTAGCAATCCTCTACTATTTGTGGATGGTGCGTCTCGCTTCGATGTTATCCAAGGAAGTCTTGGAAATTGTTGGTTTGCTGCAGCCCTTGCAGGGCTGGCACGTTATAAACACTTGGTTTACCAAGTGGTACCCAATGACCAGAGCTTTGATGACAACTATGCTGGGATATTTCACTTTAGGTACCAATAAACAGAAGCTCTAATTATTGTTGTAGTGAATGGTTTAGTCTAGAAATAATATTTTAGATTTTGGCAATATGGAAAATGGATAGATATCGTTATCGACGACAGGCTGCCATTCAAAGCAGTATCGCCAATCAAAAGTATAGTAGAATCAATTGGCGATCTAGTTTTCTTTAAATCTCCCGATAAAGACGAATTCTGGACAGCCTTGCTAGAAAAGGCTTATGCCAAGTAAGACTAGATATTACTACTGTTAATTAGTAATGGTAGATATATTACTGTGTCTTAATCAGATTACATGGTTCTTATGAGGCTTTAGAAAGAGGCAATTCTCTTGAAGCAATGCAGGATTTTACTGGAGGGATTTCGGAAGAATTCATTGCCGATTTAATTCCTGAAAATTTTTTCGAGGTTTTGCTAACTGCAAAGCAACGCTGTTCGCTGATGGCATGCTGCTTTCATGAGGTATATATGTTTTTATAGAATCTATACGGCAGTTTAAATTTTTATAAGGATCCATTACTTAAAACCTGTAGTTTTCAGGCTTATCTTGCATATTTGTAATTAACAAGGTTTAATTTTGCAATTGAATAATATTTTTGAAGCAGTTTATCATTTTAATGACCTATACATACTTCTTATATTATCAATTTCACTTTAGGATTTTCAAGCCAGAGGGCTAGAACCAGCTCATGCTTATAGTATCACAGATATAAAGCTGTTAGATACTGGTACTACCAGTATAGAACTAATTCGAATAAGAAACCCTTGGGGTCGCAAAGAGTGGACTGGTAACTTTTGTGATCAGTAAGAACCTGTATTTGTTAAGTAAGCTTCATTTATAAATAAGTCATCTTTATTTTAGAGACTCTATTTGGGTTAAATTACCGCAATCTGTTAAAGATGAAATTGAATTCCAAGAAAAAATCGACGGAGAATTTTGGATGGAGTTCAGTGATTTTAAAAATGTTTTCACGTTTGTCGTAGTTTGCAACTTAACACCAGAATCTTTAACATGTTCTGGTAGTAAAAATTGGAAATTACAAATGTTGGAAGGTCAATGGGTAAATGGTACAACAGCTGGAGGTAGTAAGCCTATAGGTAAAAATTATATTTACATCACGGCTTGTCTTGGCATACTTACTAAGTATGTAATTTATTTTGTAGAGAATCTGGCAAAAAATCCACAATATTTAGTAACGTTGGAACAACCTGATTCAAATGGAAGTGGTACGTGTAGCATTATAGTCTCATTGATGCAGAGAAATAGGAGAAGCCAAAGACATAAAGGTTTGCAAAACCTTACAATTGGATATGATGTACGCCGAGTGAGTAAAAATGGGGTGATTATTCTATTAGTCCTTTTTGTATTACATTGAAAGCTTTCAGATACATAATGCGGTATCAGTACCTAAACCGATGAATGGTTCAACCTTAACCACATTCAGATCCAGATTCCGCAATCCACCTCTAGCTCCAATTCGGGATCTTAGTTGCAGATTATCACTAAAGCCGGTTACTTATTGCATCATCCCGTTTACCGCAGAACCAGAACAAGAAGGAGAATATCTTTTAAGAATATTCTCGGAGAATGGTGTTAAGCTGGAGTAAGGCAAACGGTTGAGGTAGACGTTATCTAAACTGAAAATGCTATGTTCTAGATATTTTGATCAAGAAATCAGTTACAACGATGAAGATATTGATAATAGGGTAAGTGTCTTTTGCTGGTACTCTTCACTGTACAAGTTATATTTTATCCCAGTGAATTTTGCGGACGCAATACTTCCCTTAATTTGCTAATTGTTAACGTACTATATAAGGCAAAAGTCTTGCATCAACTTTAGAAAAGAACGTAAATAAAGAGAAAAGGTATCATAATATAAGCACTTGACAGAATGGTGGCGCGTATCATTAGATGATAAGAAAATAGAGAAATGAAATAAACTAAACAAGGAAAAATGACAGGCAAAAGTACCTACTGCATATATGGCTTACATATACAAATGTATACATTAGCATAGCACCAGAGTGTGTCGGTGGGTGCAAGAAGTGCAGACTTCTTTGCTACCATATACCGGTCGTTTTGAGTTATAGGATATTTAAAGCGCGGAGGAGGTGAAGGGAGCTACGTCCCCACCAATATTGTAGAGTACACCGTTCATAGACTCATACGCGTCCCCACTTCTTAGCGAATTTTCATACCCCTTACCTCTTCCGGGCGTTATTTATCCTATTTCTCGAAACGACCGGTATGTACATAAGTTTTATAAGTCGCTTCTCTTTGCGGACTATGTTAAAGGACAAGTTATTGTTCTTTGCGTAATGGCTTTACGACAAGGGAAATAAGTGAGTGAATAAATAAATCGGTACGTAGTCATTTTTTTTCAACTATAAAGATATGGTGAATTTTTCAAGCAAAATTAAATAAGGCTTAATTGTCATCCACTAAATAATGTCGAGACATTATCATTTAGATAACATAGTTATTAGGGACTTTGTGATTTAGAACTATTTTTATAAGATGCATTGCATCTGTATGTATGTGATGTATGTATTACATATAATGTTTAACCATAGTATTTTTTTAATCTTAGTAGGCTATTGTATCGCAGTGGATTAGATGCTTCCAAAACCAAAGCAATGTCGTCGTGAAACCAAACTCTGACGGATCAAGGAAGGTGTCAATAGAAGATTCTAATCTTTTTAATAGAAGAAAATCTCTTCCTTAGTGCTCCAAAATTGGTACAGGAAACCAATTTACCGGTAAGCCCGCGAATTGTAATAAACAACGTGGTAGAAGATGTGGGAGACCTGCACATGTTCTGAATCTCACTGAATATCACGCTAAAAAACGTTTGCAGTCCAGCACCTGTAGGTATTTTGATTGGGAGAATGTGGTTTTATCGGATGAAAAAACTTTCCGATCTGATCAAGTTAGCACAAAAAAAGTATACAGACTCGTAAATATTAGGTTTCACAAAATATATATCGTCAAGAAAAAGACCAGTGGGTGAGTAACTGCTGCGTGGATGTTGAATCATGGGTCAGGAACTTTTATCCCAATAAATGGGCAAATGCCTGCCCAAGTGTACATTAGTTTGCTAGAGGATTACATCGTCCCATTGATCGACGTATTGTCCTCGTTCAGGATAATAGCCCAATTCATACTGCGGCTTCAGTAAAACGATGGTTCGAAGAGAACTAGGGAGTGAAAGTTATAGAGTGGCCATCCAAATTCCCAGACTTAAATCCTATAGAGAATGTATGGGGATATATATATATGTAGATCGATGTTGGAATGATATGGTGGGTAACTGAAATCTTTGCAATGGCAATGCACCTCGGCAACAGTGTGAAGACGTGTGGCAACAACTTTAACTTTGTCAACAATTAGTTAATTCAATGGCTAGAAGATTAGAGGAAGTGACATCTAATGGAAGCTATCATACCAAATACTAACAAAATTATAAAACTCTTGTCACAAAGTTTTGACAATTTTAGAATGTCGTTGGGTTGTTTTCCTGTTTACTCAATGTAGAGTTTTGATTTTGTTATATTATTGTGTGAAGTAACATGTTGATGTTCAGTTTCACGATAGATAATATTTGGGCCTTTTATTATTTCTTAATAAATATTTGGGCTTGTAGTACGTCTTTGATTATTTAATTAATAGTTTAGTGGAATTTTGGAATGGAATTATAAAAAATAGTAGATAAGATCTTTCGACTTTAATACAAGCTTTGTGTGTTACATGTAGGTATACATTTTACTAAATATAACAAAAATGTATCTTGTTAGTTAACTTAGATATTTACTAAAACATGAACCCATAAACTATATTATTGAAAAGTAACTATGTAACAATACTAAAACTTTAAAATCCGAATACAGATTCTATGAAAATTATAATGTGCTTAATTTTAAATAAATATGTGTCTACAGTTGTATATTTAAACGATCTATTCAATAGACATTTTTTCTGATCTTTTTCCTTGTTTATGTTATTTCATTTCTCTATTTTCTTATCACCTAAGGATACGCACCACCAGTCAGACAAGTGCTTATATTATAATCGCACAGTTCACTGACAGTATATACCTTTCTGTCTTTATTAACGTTCCTCTCTAAATTTGATGCAAGACCTATAGTCCTATATAGTACATGAAACGCATTTATATAAATTTTCGTTGATGGACTGCTGCTTTAAAATTATTTTAAGATATACTACAATCTAAAAGCTTCCACCAACTGTCACAGAAAGATTTGATTAACTGTTTCAAGTTTTTTCTAAATCCCTTACCCTTGTAATCTCTTTTAGTAGCTATTTAATTATGGCAATGTAACAGAAATTACATTATTACTAAAAAAAAATACAATTTGAAAGCATCTTACGAGCAGATATTCTTACTAACTGAGTACAGAAATTTTTGACAATAACATCTCAAATTGTTAATTTCAAAAACATACAAGAATGGAAATTCAAGAAAACTAAAGAACTCAAACAAGAGGCTGGTATTCCTTCCTAATCTTCCTGGTTAGGGACATTCCACTTCTTTGTACTTAGAAATTTCAACCAGCAAAGGGTAAGACCCTACAACATCAGTTAATTAGTACCAATGTTATATTTTTTCATTTTATTATTACTCCTGGTGTGATTGGGACATTTTGGAACAAATTTAAGAATACAAATGTGAAATTTATTACACTTTGTTTTATTAAATACTTGTACACTCGTATCAACAAAAAGTGACAATTACAGATTACCGTTCATGCAGAGAATGAGATAGTCTCGGATGAAAGTTTCCATTTATTTTCCAAATACGCAAGAGAAGGAGACGGCGAATTAAATTGGGTGTTGCTGCAAAAACTTTTGACTGATTTCTACAGTGGTGAGTAATACGAAGGGTAAGCTACGATTATTGAGAATTGAAAAATCTAGTTATCGGTGCGTAACAAATTGTTGTTTATTAAATAGTGCATTACTTTATCTGTTAAGTTTAGTTTAGTTTATGTAATTCGGTTGAATAGTGCCTAAGCAATAGTCCATAAAATAAGCTTCTGTAATGGAAAAAATGGAAGTATCACGAGAAAACTTTTCGATAATGATTTAGTTTGATTTCAAGAAAGGCTTGAGCGCGTATGAGTGTGAGGAAAGTTTAAAATCGGCATTTACATGGATCTCGCACCATCATTCGCTGCTGTTTATAGATAGTATAAAGAATTTGAACGAGGTAGCAAGTCGATGGCGATACAGAGAAAAAGAGCTAGTCCTCCTTTAATTGCTGTTGCAGCAAGAAAATATTGCTGTGGTGAAGAAGTGGAAGATGACAACCGCATTACCTGCAATGATGATGAAGATTGGATCCTCGCAAGTGAGATCAATATTGCTCGATTATTTACGTTTGACAAAGATTGTAACTCGTTTTGTACCCCGTCATCTGACAGATTTACAAAAAACGGAACGTGTTAGAATTTGCCAACAAACTCTAGATACGTTGAATGCTGAGGGCCTTCAAATTATTTCTAAAATTGTAATTTGCCATAAAACGTACATACCGTTTTTTGATATTCCCACTCTCTAAGAAATCCGAGTCTGAATACATGGAAATGAGAAAAACCCTACGATTGTGAAAAATCAAGGAGCAACGAAAAAGTTATGTACGCAGAATTTTTTAGAAGTATGGATTTGGTGGCCGCAATTAAAGTAGAAGGTCAAAAGACGTTGTGTCATACAGCAGGGACAACTGTTCAGTAAAGTTCGAAATTATAGAACATCCTTCTTACTCACCGAATTCGACGATGTGTGAATTCTGGCTATTTTCTGAGCTGAAAAAACATTTGAGAGAGAAAAGGTTCCTGTCAGAAGAAGGGATTGACGTCGCCGTCAACTGATTTCGACAGTATTCCTAAAGACAGCGATTGAACGCTCTTGTACTAACGAAGGAGAGAATGGTTAACGGCACTATTGTAAATGGTAATTACTGAACATATTTAAAATAAAAATTCTAAAAACTTGCATCCTTCCTTCTATTCTCAATAATTGTAGCTTGCCCCTCGTATTAATTACAATACTTAATGCTGATCCAACATTTGTGAGTTGAATTTTGAACTTAATATCAAAACAATCAATTATTTTTATTTATGTAAATATTATTCTGAATTATGTTTCTAAAAGTACATTTTAGGATTTTAATAAAAAAAAAAAACAGAGTTCTAACCTTTTCTCCTACATATATAGGTTTCACTAAAGAAGTTTGCAGGAGTTTAGTCGCTATGATGGACATCGATCGTTCTGGAAAATTAAGTTTGGCAGAATTTAGAGTACTCTGGAAGGATATTCAAAATTGGCAGGTACACTAATACATACATACATATATGATTATTTTCAATCTTAAGATTAAAACTATCATTACAAATTTGTGTAGACCACCTTCAAACTAAACGATATCGATAATTCTGGTAATCTCGATACATCAGAGTTAAGGAATGCACTTAAATCTATAGGATTCGGGACGAACTTTAACATTCTAAATTTGTTAGTTCGACGTTATAGCGATGGAAATGGCAAACTCGCTTTGGATGACTTTCTTCTCAGTGTAATAAAATTGAAAACAGCGATTGGTAATATTTTTTTTATATATTTAATCAAATCGGAAATAATAATGTTAATAATTTCCAATTTTAGAAACATTCAAGAGTAAAGATCCAGGATATACAGGCAGTACGAGTTTCACATTGGATGAGTGGACAGAACGTTGTATATATTCCTAAATATTCACTCCGGCAGGAAAGGCTTCACATATTTGTACTACTGCCTTTACGTGCACACTAATTTCTGTTTGATTCCATTGAGATATTTTTCGAAATAAAATGCAATTGGTTTAAAAAAAATAGTATAAATAAAAAAATGCGTATTAGTGGTTTTGCGTTTTAAGTGGTAGGTACAAGGAGGCTATGTATATTACATATATTGCATTAAATCTAGTATTGCAGTGCTAGATATGCTGCAGAATGACGAGTTCACTAATATTACTGCTTTTGAACCAGAAATACTTAATAAATATATACATTAAGTAGTTATAAGTTTGCAGTAGCACCTATAAGAATAACTAACTGAAACCGTTGTTGTAAGATAATATGTACAAGCGTCTGACAATAAAAATGTCTTTCTAATCCAACATTAGGAGAATATATTTTGTAACTACATTCTAGTACCAAGTATTGAGATGTTAATAAAATACTTAAACAGTTTTTTTAACAACAAAGTTAATAAAACAGAGAATAACTTACCAGTTTCAGATATGCTAGATTTAATGATGCATTAAACAAACCATCGGCTGCTAAAACAAATTTACCTGTAGCGACGATTAGGTGCAGTAGATGCATCGAGTTGTAGTTGATCGAGGTGAAGATTCTCGATTCAATAGGCGGCTCATATTACAATTTATAAGGGAGATTTTAGTTTTGGCATTCGCCTCGTAATTGAACAATTTTTTTTTTGGATTTATATTCTACATAATTGTATCTTACCTTTCTTAATATTTTTTACTTTTATTCTATATTCATCGCATCAAAGAATGGTTTTGCAAAAATCCCTTAAGATATATTAAACTAGAATTGTCAAAATATAACTGCTTTGCACATTGTGAGTCGGGCTCGTTCAATGTTGATGTCAATGTGGCGTTGCTACTGCATCTGTTCAGCGTATTAGCTATAGTTGTCTTTCATTTTTCAACGTCATACGTATGTTGGCTACGTGTGATATGCTTCTAATCGGTAAAACTTGATAACCGCAATAGGTATACCAGAATAGTATGGTTGGAACGTTTTTGTCGCTAATTTCATACTCATAATTTTGTGCTACCATGCCTGATAAAAGCTAAGTAAGCAACAAGATAAAAATGTGTAAAATATCCTTATAGAACGTATAGGTACTGACCGTTAAGTACTTATCTGTTTTCCAGATACTTTTTCCGCTTTTCGATCAAATGAAATGCCCGTGGAAACTGCTTTGTCTAAGTATTCTAAAGAAATACGACATAACTTTGATTTTGAAAATGTTAAAATTTTAAAAATTAATTTAATTATGTGGCAAATTATTTAATTGGTGAACGACGAAGTTTATAACGAAAACTTAATAATTTGTATACCTATAGGTTCCAATTTTTAATAGAATAGAGTTTCGTTTGACCTAAAAGTAAAAAAAAAACATATACATTAAGGTTTAATGAATAAGCACAACAATTAAAGTAAAAGAAAAACTTTTAATGAGAACAATGACAAAAATGTTAAGTTACTTCTTTATATTATTAAAATACTGATACATGCTTCTTTCCGCCATAACGCGTCTCGTACTGTCTTTTTTGTCTCTCTCCGACACTACTTTTTGCATTATCCGTCGCGGCCGCCACTAACTCGTCGTTTTGAAATCCCACATACATATCTGCCAAATAGTGGCAATATTGCAAATAGATGACAGTTATTGTATTGTAATGTATTGCATTCTAGAAGAAGGGTCGTTCACATACCTATATACGTTATCTCTCCTCACGGCGTCCTATAGATCTATTGTGAATACACTATTTCTCCAGTTATAGTTTTGGAGTTGTACCAATTAGAAATGTGTTCCCAGTGATGTGACACCAAATGATCATTATACAAAAACTATCTATGTCCAGGCAAATATGACAACTACTTAGTCCAGTAGGTTCATATTAGTTGTACTTCTTTTGCAAGTAATTCTTTGACAACTCTCTTGCAGGTAATACTTAAACAACTGCTTACCAATTCATTTTTCAACTATTCTGCCGTATATCCTTTGCGTGTCTGCTTCTTTCGACGTTTTTGTGGGATTTTAGCTTTAGCGATAATGTAACAGTATATACAGTAAATAAAAACAGCTGCATCTTTTCTCGACAAATATATTCAAAATTTGATTAAAACAAAATGTAAATTCACATTGATATTGAAGCACAGGTATACTTTTCTAGAAATAATACGAAACAATATCAGAATTTACTTTCCGTTCAAGTAAATGGCATTCATTTTGACAGTAATGGTGTCAAAAAATTATGCACATCAGAATGAATCCACATAAACAAAATCGTAAACGATAGAATTTAAATTAAAGCTTGACATTTTGAAATAAATATATCTAACGATTAAATTTACAAATAATAACTTGCCATAATTTACAATATTACTAATAAGTATAAACAAATAATTATTTGGTATTCATCTTTGTTACAAATATTAGACTAGTTAATACACAACATTTTGTTTTTATTTTTTTGTTTTTTATTTCTGTTTCATTCACATCCGATAGCGATTTTGTATGTATTGATCATATATTATACATGTTATCATGTATATATTACAAAAATAAATAAATTATATTACAACAAATAACTTGCACGGAAATGATAGGTAAGTGAAAAATATTGCTTTAAAATTAAATATTTCATATCACAACACAATAAAGTTAATATCAAATAAATTACGATAATTTCACTATGCGACTTGTTTTTATTTTAACTTTAGTAATTATTGTTTTTCGTCTTATTTACTTTATGGTGTTTCGTCACAACTCTGGCAGCTTCTAGTTGAAATTCTTCCATTTGACAAAAAATCACGTACCTTGCCGGCAATATTAGCGCCTCCAGTTCGGCAGTTAAATGTCTTCTGATTATATTTTTACTTGTTGGTATGCCTAGAGCTGTCGCCATTGTATCGCCGTTAAACGATGGCTCTAAAACTACTAAACCACCGTGTACACCACTATCTGTGAGTCAAAACACAATTATTATAACTACAACAGTGAAACTTTTACAGCAAAGAAATTCGAGCTTACCTTTTAGATTGTCTGCGTACTCTCCTAAATCGATATTTCTAGCCCATCTAATAAATCTTTGATTGGTCCATACGAGAGGGTCAGTATCCATGTTTTCACATTGATGACGTCTAACAGCTAATGCCTGCATAATACAGCAGCACTTCCGAATGTGAACGAACTCGCGTATACAGCAATAAAACTTACCTGTCTATCGTATTTCATGATTCTTAATAAATGGATTCCGTGAACTACAGATGCTTGATGAAATTTTCTCGTAACTCCTAAGTATTTTTCCAACTCCTTTTTGCTTAAATGTTCCAGCATTCGAGCATCTACTAGATTCGCGGCAAACGTATCCGAGTATTGAGATAGACCTAGATCGGGTAGCCATTCGCTGGATACCCACGTATGACCTAATTGTGCTATACAACTATAACGTATCAGTTCGGGGTGTCTGTGTTCTTCGATGGCTAGACGAAGTTTCTTTCTGTGCATAGGATGGGTAATTCCCAAACCACATTCCAATTCAAAATCGCTCAGTTCTAAAAGTACCTAAAATACAAGAAATCGCATCACAATGTTCTAAACAGGTTTGGTATATGTGGGCTCTATTTAAGAATCAGCGTCAGTAAAGGACATACATATTCCTTTTGGTGCGAGTTTCGATTAATTTTTCGACTAACGATCAGAAATACAACACTCACTAAACGTTTGCACAGTTCATACTTACATATATGTATAGTTGTGAAAATCGTGATAAAAAGATCGCAATTAACTCGTATAAGCAACAATGCATAAATTCTGCTCTAGTCCTTGCGAATTTAGTTATGCACATACGTACATACATACATACATACATAAGTATACCTACACATTGAATTAGTGAGTTTATAGTAGCGTGTGGCATGCTATCCCACGCTTCTAAAATTCGCGGCTGCTTGTAAATCATTGATCTTCTTTCCTATCGTATCCTACACACGTTTTCAAGCATGGGCGTTTAATTTTTCCCCGAATAGAATGCTTGCAGAAGTAACAGTAAGGAGGGATATAGAAAAAAACTGAAAATCATTAGTAGTGTACTACAGGAATTGAAATTTACACAATCCTACGATGACTAGACTTTATGACGTAGAATGAAACCGTAAACTAAGTTAAATTTGCGACTGCCGTGAAATTTCAGGATATCCGGAGATTTTTGTAGATTAAAATGGATTACAAGCCACACCGTGTACTGGGCACACGCAATTACATAAATTATACTCTTAAAGAACTATTGAGCAGGACTTAACGAAATAAGATAAATTGGACTATATAATAATAATAATAATACAACCATGTAAGTTTTTTTTACTGATTGTGAGTAGACAGAGAAATTGTGTTGGACACATAATTAATTATCAAATTTAGGTTTTTCTGTCACAAGATTAGACCTGAGATAGAATAGATGTAACCAAAGTTAATTAAATTTTGGATTACTTGGAAATTGTGATACAAGATATTTTCCCCTCAAATATTGGAAACTGTATTCATTTAGACAAAATTGCAGAAATCGATCGTTTTTAGATTAATTAAATTCTCATCTAAACTTTGAAGTCATAAGAATGCAAGTTTAGTAATATTAATCTTCGCCCGCTCCAACCAATTAAGATACACCGAAAACAAATTGGAATAATTAGAAAAATATGGATCAGAGAGTCGCTTTCCTAGTGTGTTTAAGAAAAAACTATTACAACTGTTAAATAGCCTCAACATGAAGCTTGATGATCGTGATACGGAAAATTTGAAACAAGATTTTAGAAGTTGTGGATTATTTCTGCTTAAGAGACAAGCAGCTTACAGCCATCTAAGTAAGCATCGCTTTGCTGAAGATACACCGGTAAAAGAACTTGTTTCTAAAAGTTTTATTGCGCGCCTAAAACAAAAATCAAATAAAATAATGAAGAAATTACCATTTCAGACTTATAATTACATGTAGAAACTAATGTGGACGAATTTCGCCTTGAAATCGGTTTAAATGATCAAACGTCGAGTTTGAGTATTGAAAGGCAACTAAACGAGCAAGCTACTTGTTTCAGGTCGTTAGATTAAAATCAGGTGTGCTTAAAATGTGTGGAGAGCGAAGACAGTTCCTGGAATAAAGGTTTCTCTGATGAAAATCTAAGACTGAAACACATCTATTCTAGATTAAATTGTAGTATCACCGTTAGAACTAAACAATGTTGTTGGTATCTATGTAGCTGTGCTCTATGATACAAACTATTACCCTGCAGTTGTTATCGATGGAATATATGGCAGCATATGAAAAACAGTGGAATCATATCCGATTTCCAAACAACACTGTGGATTTTTAAATTTATAATTTTAAAAGAAATACAACACCAACACTTATTTCTCAAACTTTTACCATTTTATTTTCTTTATTTTACACCCCCGTCATGTATTAAATCGCACGATTCCAGTGACCAGTTCACTGCACTGCTAGAGTCCACGCCAAAACTCGTGAGATCGGCGCATTTTCGTCAAGAAACAAGACGGGTATAAAAATAAAAAAAAGAAAGGGAGAAGTATACTAATCTTACTTAAAAATATTGTTCTCGTTCGCTATAGGCTTTTCAACTGAACGCGTCATATAATAAATTCAGTAGATATTTTTCGGACGATCAGTACCAAGTTACGTCATATGTGCGTAATGATACGGCATATCTTCTGCGCAGGATGGTCTCACGAGCCTTAGCGTTGACTCTAGGCGAGATAGCGGTGCTCAAATCGCTTGTGTAAAATATCCAACATTGCCTATTTCGTATCATTTAGATTAAGGTACAAGAAGTTGCTTATCATTGCTCTATGGCGCTCGCTGTTGACGGTTATAGCAATGCTAGCTTTGTTTTGAAAGAAGTACCGACCAATGATTTCGCCAAACAAAAAAAAAATCCGCATTAAACACTGACTTTCTGGGGATATATTTGGATGTGGAATGATATCAACCATTTTGCATGCTAAATGATTATTTAGTTGCTAACGATGACAGTTTAGCTAAATTTTGGTCACATTTCAACGTCTTCCTATCAACCAGAGATCTTATTCACCAAACACACAGTGCTTTCTGTGGTTGGTTACGTTTAGTTTTTGTATTCCGGTGGGAAATTCGCACAAAAGTTGGAGCTACACAAACGCAAAAATTTGACTGCTTCGTGGTTATTTCTTGGGTTCTTGTAGCAGATATTTTAGCAAATTGTTTGTCAAACCGTCAGACTCCAGTTTGAGCACAAATGTTTGATTATGAAAATAAAATTTGGTAAGTTGGATACGTTGTATGCAGCACTACAATTCTTCACTGAACTACATACATATGTGTGTTATGTGTATAACAAACTTGAGATGTTGTTTAGAAACATGGTCGCTATAACCTAACAGAATAAAGCTTTTTCTTGGTTTCTGGTCTTGCGCGAAAGAAATACTAACCTTCAACAAATCAGAATATATACAAAAAAATTGAATTGACTGAAGAAGAAGACAAGAAGGTATCAACAACAAAAACGCAAAATTATTATAGACATCTAGACTTCATGGTATCACTGCTAGAAAATATGCACGAGAATTCATAAGAAAATACAGGTTTCTTGATGGAATATTTCTGCACTATGTTGGCATCAGAAATGGGATTGAAGCATCTCCAAAGGTTGAAAAGGAGAAAAATTAAACTAGATAGGGGAAAACTCATAGGAACAAGATTTTGTCCACGAAAAGTCAAACTAGAGATCTTAATTCTAAGGTTGGTGGTGTAATAGGTTTTAGATTATGGCAGATTATTAATCTGTTTTATTGTATGTTTGTTTAACAATAGTATCGGTGTCGTAACGTATTGTATTAACAATACAAGTGTGATCTCAAGCTGTCTAAAATACTTATTAATATCTAGATCATAAAATACCAGACAAACCAATAACATCTGTAACCAACAAAGTTGGCAGCAATTTTTCTATTACATTTTACATTACAAAACTTACATCCCTGTACTGACTCGTACTATCGAATAAACTATATTTACCTTTCCGCTTTTTATATTCTCAGTACACCTAGCGCTATATTGGGGCATACCTAAAGCCACCTCTAACCAGGCAACAACAGTAGGTGCCCGCCACCTTTCCATCGGAATCGAGGAGGCTTCTCGTAACAGTCTCAGTTTCTCTGCATAGCCCTCTTCTGTTAAAGGAGACCAATTACGATATGCATCTAAATTACTCTCACCTATCGAAGATGAATGGATTGGCCAAGAAATTTCAACGTTAACACGGCTATAACTTACTATTATCTTGCAGGGAGTTGGTTTTGTTACGGTTCCTGGAACGCGCGAATACCCTGGAAATACTACCCCACGTGCCTCCCCTTCCACCACCCGGTCTGTTATGGCTATTCTTCGACCGTCTACCTAAGTTCACCGGCTCAGGATCCAGTGGCGAACTGAGTTGTTCCACAGATCTAGTAATAACGAAGGTAAAGAATGCACAATTACGTTATTAAAATTTAAGTAAAATGTTTGCAACGAGCAATAAAATTAATTTAATGTAAATTGCTATTCGAAGCATTTCACGCATGAGTATGTACTGTGGTCATCAGTTAAATTAACTGAAAACATATTTTTTTTAGTTTATTTAAACGGTGTTGTAAGCTTTGTACATACAAAAAAATTATCAGATTAATCAAATTATATGCATGTATGACTATCTCTCTTTCTTTCTAGATTAGAATTTTTCTTACAACGCATAATGCTATAATTTACATCACTAACTACAATGAATCTACATTCTCAACAAAGTTGTTTCAAAGTTTGAAATTCTCAAATTTGCTGGACAATTCTTTACAATTGAGTTTCGATTTAAATTTCTAATTGACTTACAGGAATATACCACTTAACCCTATACGAAAGCAACTAAGAAAAAAAGATAAGTTTTATTTGGGGTCGTTTTCATATCTACACCACTTCCACTTCAATTTCCACATTACTGCTGAAGCAGAAAAGGGAAGCAATTTCCTTTAGAATGGAAATACCTGCAGATCGATGGATATGAATATATTATATAAGCGTAGATATTTTCAAATGAATAAAATGTAAATTATCTATCAGAAATACTTCAAAACATTATAAATTTGCATCAAATTTGCAAAGTAAAAACATAATTCGCCTGTCGCAATGAGCAGTAGAGATAGATCATACTTAGTACGTAGTTCTATTGAATTGCTACTGATCTACTTAAGCTTCGAGACATCTAGTGGTGGTACTACCTCTGATCTCCCCGATGGGGGGAATGCGTTTGAAACTAGTTTATTGTTGGAGCCATTATGCAATATCAGTTGTACAGGAATGGACAGAAATGATGAAGATAGATCTAGTATTTGCAAAGATACTGGTAAGGCCGGATAGGCTTAAACTAAGTAGTTCGTCTCTATTGCTTGACCTATTTTTATTGCTCTTGTTAATCTAATGACTTCTGCAATTAACCTAAGAAATTATGATAACAAAATAGTTGATAATTTCTGATATTATACAACGTTATCATAAAGTAAGAGATATATTTTAAATTGTTTTAACTTTTTAACAAATTAATAATAATAATAATAGTAATAATACTAATAATATAACTTTATTGGCCAAACAGGTACAACAACAACAACATAAATAAAGAAAAAATACAATACAAGTTGAAAAATGCCAATGCAAGAAAACAAAAAAGAAAATTGCGCATAAATAGAAACGTAATAAAAACAAAATGAGTGTAATAAGAACAGTAAAAAAGTAAGTTTAGTATAAAAAATTAGGAGTTATGACGCTTAACTAAGAAAAAATGTGAATAAAAATACTGGATTACGACTTATTACCAATAGAGCATATAATGGAAATTGGAGGTCTTCGCACACAGTTGGTTCTACCGGTAAACGATAACAGCACTGAGTTCTTGAGGGAATATGAAGGACAAGGAAAGGTATGCGTTGAAGAAGGAAAGGACAATCCGTGGTATTCTTAAGCAGATTGTTTAAAAATTTTAAACACAACCCATTTCTTCATCTCTTCTTCAAAGAAGACATATCATGACGCGCCAATAGATAGAGGGAACACCTCTAGGAGGATAAACACCGTTCAATTTGTAAGAAAGGTATTTCAAAAAATTTGCTGTGTATACAATCGCTTAGAAGATTCACTACCGTATATAGGACACCATCTTAGGGAAAAATTCGAGTTTAGAAAGAACGAAGGAGTAATACAATGTTTTAATCAAATGAATATATTGGAAATGCGTGGAGATACGCACTACAAAACCCAAAGCTTTCGAGGATTCAAGGAACAAACTTTAGCGAAGTGATAGTTAAAGGAAAACTTTGATCAAACAATACATTCAAATCAGTAACAATAGTTTTTTTTTTAGAAAGAAGTCTTCCATATAGTAAGAAAAGATCAAAGGTGATGTATGTGCGTAGAATACAACATTTACTAGCATTAATATTAAGCTTATAGATGACACCATTCCACCAGCTTATCTAAGTTAGCTTGAAGGATGAATGAATCGTGTACTGTGAAAATCTGATTGTACAGTTTGATGTCATCAGCATATGCAAGAACAGGACAGGAGAAAGAGAGTGGGAGATCCTTGATAAATTGAACAATAGAGGATCCAAATTGAAGCCTTGCGGAACTCCAGAGCTGGGAGAAAACTGGTATGAAAGAAATCCATTGTATAGGGCATCGACGGTACCGACGATCAGTCAAATATGAATGAAGGAGCTTGATAACTGGGCGGAACAAAGCCAAAGAAACTAATTTTATGCAGAAGAATTGACGATGACCTATAGCGTCAAACGCTCGTGAAAGATGAGTATAAACCACATCTACTTGGCCCCGTCTATCAAGAACTTACATAATGACTTTTAAGGGATAAGCAAAAACATGTCGACAGTCACAAACAAGGAAACTAGAAATTAAGTAATCACTGGTAGTTAACTTATTGGGTAACTTCGACATTATATGTATGTATAAGCTCCTCTTCAGTTGCTGAAAGGATATGTAATGGCAAGATGCCACCTTGGTGACTCTGGAAATCCACCATCGCACTAGGTGTACACGCAGCATAAAAAGTATTGGCGCAAGCATTAACCATATCGACGGGCTCAGTATACTCGTTACCCAATGAGTCGCATAGTCTTTCAGGAATTCTGGTTGATCGTTTCTTGACATTAAGAAAACTCAATAAATTAGATGGACAGTCCCTGATGTTGCGTTCAATGTTGGAGACGTAATCGTTCTAGCTGGTAGGAATTTGAGTTTTCCATAGTGTTCTTAATTTCTTAAATTAAGTATGACAGTAAGCATTTCCGTGTCGATCCATTTCCTGTGAAAGTACTTCTTATCTCTCAAATGAGACTTAACACTGTAGTGAACCGGAACTTAGTTTGAAATTTTGGTGGCACAAAACTGTCTATGAAAGTGTATAAAACATCAAAAAATTGATGAAGTGCAACGTCGAAGTCATTAGGGCGAGTGAGAAAGGATCAGTTAACTGCAGAGATGGAACGATATAATCTTACTAAGTCAGCTTTACGAAGTAAAGTTAGTAAAAAAAGTTAATAAAAAGATATAATTGCTTAAGGAAGGGGATTTTACTGTATCTATGGGAAACATCGCAGGATTACGCAAATATCGCGCGAGAATGAGTTTGAGAACGGTACCCTGTCCAATGTATGTAAGCGTACAGTTATTTGATACAAAAATTTGAAGAACAGGGTCCGTAATTGACCTACCAAGATCAGGAAGAGCAAGAATTACTAATGTTCAAGTTGCAGTGGTTTATCATAAAATCCATCAAAAAGTGTATCCATATAAACTGAAAATGCTGCTTCAATTAAAGGGAGCAAATTTGGATACTAGGTACGACTTTTCTTTGCGGCTAATGGCTCAGATGGAAATTACACCCGAATAGTTATCCCATATTTTATGGACCGATGAGGCACATTTTACTCTGAATGGTGAAGTCAATACCCAAAACTGTAGAAACTGGTCTGCTGAAAATTCACAAGAAATCGTTCAAGAAGGTCTTCAAGAAAATCACCGTTGTGTGCGCAGTTTTGCAGCAAATTTTATCATTTGTCCGTATTTCTACGAAGAAATGTAGATTATCTTATTTCAACCAACAATGCTACAAGAACTAATAGACAATATTATGGGGCAAATAGGTGCAATTCAAGCAGAAATGATACGGAATGCTCTGTACAATTTGGAGAAAAAGTTGGTAATCTTATAATAACAAAATGGAGGTCATATTCAGCCATTGCCGTAAATAGTTTTGGGCATACTGAATCTCATTCGTTAAGCAATTAAATTCCGTTCATTTTTTGCTATGAACTTAATTTGTTAAAAATTTATTATAATTTAAAATATATCCTTATCCTATTTTATGATAACCCCATATTCCAATATTAAACTTTAAAGATGCATATATCATTTTCTCGATAAATTTTTGATAAACCATGTATAACATATATAGTGCAGGTAAAAGCTTACATTAGACAATCTAATGTCAAGAAACAAAAGTTTAGAATAGGCTGCGAATGAGTTAGTAATCGAATTGACTTTCAAATTCTACCACACAAAGCGTTTTAGTAAAATTACTTACAAAATATAACTTTGATATAACGATTGAAGTGAGAACCTAAACAATAATTATTGGAAACAATTTAATCATTGTCGGACTACATATAATTAAGTCTTACCTTGATAATATAGTAGAACCCATTGATTTGGAAAACGAAGAGGCAATAGAAGGTGATAGTGTTGGACTGCAGTCTTTCGTAGAAATTGCTGCAAAACAAAAAAAAACTTCAGTATGTTTCGCTTTTGAAATGAAAGAAATACCGAAATTACAACAGCGTAATAGAAATTAAAGTTAAAGATCAACAAAAAATTGAAATGGTTCTGTAATTATCTTTACTTCATTTATATTGTAGCTTCATTATTAATAAACATATTTCGAATATCTAACCTCTCCTCGTTACGTATTTATTAAAATATTTACTTGAAAGGTGCAGTAGATGCATTCTATTTTCTGAAGACTTTCTGATAAAACTTAACAAAACCATTAATCGATGAATTTTCTTCCCTGTTAAACCGCATGTCATTTCCGATATGACAATCTCATAATCGAAAATGATATACAATAAAACTAGAAGATGTTTCAACGTTTAACGACACCGGACGTGATAGCCTACGAATTTTCATAAACCAAGCCATCTTATTCACTATCGTTTTGTGGATTTAGGTGCAAAAACTGCAAGAACAGAATATCCCTTACATTGGTACATGTGAGGAGGAGGAATGGAAGACACAATGGAAATGGAATCCACGTCCACATTATTTCCCTCTATCGTAATCGTCGGCGTGCCATCTATCGTCGAGTCGGATAGATTACCTCCGATTGACGTGGCGGCGCTTTCCCTATCCGAGCTGACGCGAACGCCGGAATCGGCGCTGCAGCTGCCTCTGTCGCCCGGCATCAGCCCCAGACCATGGGTGGTGGCGGGAAATCCGCCGGAACCCGGTGTTACGGCGCCGCCATTCAAACTGTGCCTAGGCATCGATGTAACCGATTCTTGATCCGAGAGGCAACCGCTTGAAGCTAGTTGACGTCTAGCCTAAGAGGATTACAACATGTTCACTTATAAAAAATATCTTAGCTCGATATGGGTATAATTAGAAAAGTATATAACGATTTAATTTGACTTACATCTTGCAGTTGTTCCTGAGCGTGTTGTAGCTGTAATTCTTTGGCGTTTAGCTGCGCAGCTAATGCTAAGCTTCTTTCAGCTTCGTCCCGTGCATGCCTCAGGAGACTCCATCGTTCTCTTTCCCTTTCTTCTCGTTCGGTAGAAAGCTGTTGAAGAGACGTTTCATTTTCTCTTATCCTCTATAAAAGAACATGCTTTTGGATGCGAAATTGCAATCGCAAACGTATGAAAACTAAGTTTTCATTATGCTTAGAACAACTTTCAGGCCAATTTTTGATTTTTGCGAACTTTGCTTTTGTGGTTACTTCTTTAGCACTAGCTAAGAATAAGAATTGTTTCTAGCAACGAAACGTTATTAATTATCAAAAGTCATAATAATTGTTAGAAATTTGGTATAGTACTTGAGTAGAGCGGTATATATTTTTGGAAGTTCTGGCAGTTGGGTGGGGTAATTTTGGTGGACATAATCTGTTGTAGTAGACTGTTGAAAACTTTACAAACATTATAAATTATAACGTATCACTCGTCGTTAAGTCGCAATCACTTGGCGGTGAATAGGCCTGTGGCCTAACACAGAAATTATCATACATAAAACTGTAATACCGGATCTCTAAGCATTACCAAGTAAGTCGTCACATGTTTGTCTACCCGACAGACTAAATGATAGACCACACTACATCGAGTCTGTGGAATTCGCTGTTCTGTGTTGAATGCATTGTATTTGCATACAAAAAGTAGCGTCTCAACTTTATGCTGTTACCAACTTTCGAAGTTTGATACTTTCACTATGCCAAGGTTTTGTGCTGCAAACAAAGCAAATTCTCGACTTGGTTTTTTCGTGATATTTGCATCCAAACAGTGGCCTTCCAAAACTTAATTTCTTTTTTGCAACACAAAACGTTGTCGCAGTTACAGGTTGAAGTGTTGAAAATGTGATAGCTAACTTTACATACCGCAATTCTCTTCACGAGAATATCTGGAGAACTCAAGAAGCAATTCTTTTTAGCGTGACAGCATAAAAAAACATACGACCTGACACACCTTTTCATTCTTTTGACGGGAATATCTGGAGAACGCAAAAAGAATTTTTTTGTTTGTATCACAAACCTAGGCAAACCTAGCACAAAACGCTGCCGTAGTTAAAGTTTGAAATTTCAAAAGTGAAGCAGGCAACTACATTGCTTCCCAGGCCTCCCCATTTTTTCACGCAAATATTTCAAGAACTCAAACAACACACCGGTTTTCTTTGTATCACGACACGTTGGCATAGTCAAATTATTATTTGGAATTGTGTAAGTGTGGTATCCAATTTCATAGATTCTATGAATTGAATGCCAAAATGTAGTCGCGCGGATGGAGTCATAAATTTAGCTGCCTGTTTACTATGCCGTTAAAATACTAATCCATCTGCTACGTCTCGAGAGATTTGCACATTACGACTATTACATCCGATTTTAAAGCAGAGAGAAAAAAATACTTAAAAATTACGGACCCATTTCTATACTCTTCATAATGGATAAAATTATTGAATAAGTAGCATATTGTTTAAATATTTGGATAAGTTCGATATATTAAATTACAAACAATAGGGTGTTTCAGAGATGGTAGTGGAGAAAGTAGGAAACTAATTTTCAATTAATTCAATTAGGAGAAATCTGAATAAAAGCAAATACTCCGAAGTTTGCGCAAATAGTTATCAGAACCAATGCAGCTATTACTAATTACTACTACTACTTTTACATGGTCACCCCATATCTTGATTCTCAAATGATTTGCAGAATGGAAGATTGGTAGTAAGTAGTATCGTGCCAAGTGAGGGTAGATCTTCTCCGAAGGTACCCGAACGTACATAGGCGTCGAAACCCATATTGTCAGGGGTAGCCACATACATAATACAATCAAAATTACCGTAGCCATTTCCAGTTTAAATGTTTCGGTTGAAGTACAGAGCTTTCATTTAGAATCAAAACCCACGTGATCTCTGACATAAAATGACGTAAATAACATGTTGGTCACAATCCCTGAGCTGTCTAACCAAAGTCGATATTTAGCAATTTTTATATGCCTCTGTTTGCCTCGTTGTTTTTATCTTTATTTTATTCCTGTATTTTCGTTACTTATTGTTAGTTGTGATTATTTACAATATAAACCTAACCTGTAAAATTTTAATTGTCAATATGTAAATAAAATCTTCTGTAGGAATTTTATTTTTAAATATTACCGTACTGTCAAATGGGTTGCATATATAAAAGAGGTATCGTGGGTTTTGGTATTAAATGAAAGCGCTGTACTACTTACTTAAAAT
>SMLS01064898.1:0-18304 GCA_004785975.1 Popillia japonica
TTGTAATTACACAGCTAAACTAAATTTGTTCCGCATAGTATACACGGGACTTGCCACGATCTTACATAGATAAAAGCGCCCTTAAGAGGTCCTTTTAAATTGTTACTGTCAAAAACGCTGTGTAAAACAAATCTTCACTGTCTGCTTTGTTTGAGAAACCATTTCCATTCCCTATTCTCTTCAAAACAATACTCTTCTGAATTCGTTTAGATTGTGTTTTCTCAGACCCATTTCGTTGTACTGTTGTATTATTAAAAGCACCAAATACATATGGAGGAACAGTTCGCTACAAATAAACCACAGAGTTTATTATGTATATCAAATACACCAGATTCATATGTGGATATCTTCAACGCAACTGTATACAACTCCTAATCCTCACTGGATGTAATCAAGAACTACTATAGTAGAGAAATGCCCAATGAAAATCATATTTTATTCATACAGAAATATTTTTATCAAAGTACCAACTGCCACCAATTTACTAAGAACCCTTCTCAACTTAACAAAACAAATTTTATTGAAGCAGCCGTATATAAAGAAAGGAAGTTAATATGAAATTCCAAGAATAAAATGTAATAATCTCATATTCACTTCGTCGATTTTCTCGCATTGTCCACATCTTCGCATGCGTCCGTGCACGATCAATTGAAGCCCCTTTAATTGCCGATGTCTGTGACTACCCCGTCGGTATTTTCCTTTCGTCGTTCCTTTTGCCATGTGATGCTTGTTTCCTTACTTCTATAGATCTCAAACGTGAATCGCTCCCTGCATGTGTTGTTAAATAAGGACGGAGTGTGCAGCCGTTTGTAAGACGGAATAAAGAGAATTCCATTTATTGGCAAGGTCGTCCGGGCTAATTGATTTAATTATTCGCCGGCGTGATATGAATTTCGAAAAATGAGAACGGTTATGGGTAATTTGGTTTCTCTCTCGGTATAGAACTCCGCCAGTCATTTCTGTCCGCCGCTGATTAGATATTAGTTAGCGGCGTTGACTGGGAGGTCTCACATGTTTCCCTTAACTCGCCAACAATTATAGAATTGTTTCTTGTCTCATGCACGGACACAACGAACCGGCATCCACCGCTCTCCTAACCCAGTACATGCATGTACAGTAGCGAATATAAATACTCGAACATTAAATTGTTAACTAAAGAAACGAAGCGACCTATTGCATCTTTATGCAGTGGCATTTTCTATCAATTCGTATAGTAATAAAAAATATACATAATCTGGTCGGCAATTACTTTTTTCAGACCGGAGTCGCCTAATTGATTGTCCGCAAACGAGAATGGCATTTCTTTGTCTACTTCAATATAGTCGCTAGAGAAATCCGCAACAATTTCCTTTACATTCCCACAATTGTATATGCAAAGAGCATACTGATCTATTAAGAGTTTTGTAACAAATCTCAACTTGCTTGCGCTCATAAAGATTTGCGTCATGTCAGTATTTGTAAATCACCATTTTCTGAGATAAGATGATGCCAAAAAAGTCTTTAATGCTTCTTTAACATTAAACTGTACATTCCACAGAAACTCCACCGTGGATTTTCGTGCAAATAGCCCAGCAAGCTGTTCATACAAATCTGAATCAGAATGAACCAGAATCCGCCACGTATAATTGCAGTAGTTTTTTCCTCGAATTTACTATCTTAATCTCAATAGAATAAGTTTTCGAGAAATCTACAAACCATTGGACTTGATATAGTTGTAAGCTTTTATGGTCTCATTGCTAGAAAACAACTACATTGTATCACGTACTGAAATTAAAGGCGTATATACGAGGAAGGACCCAAAAATCCGAAATGACTTTATAAAAACGCTTTTATTCATTGTATATATAAAAAACCTTCAATCTCCTTCAAATTACTTTCCATTGTTACTAATGCACTGTCCAATCTTTTATTCCATTGATCAAAACATTTTTTAAATTCAGCTTCTTTGATGCCTGACAACGTCTCCATCGTTTTTTTTCCTTCAATTAATCAATGTCCAAAAAACGCCTCGCTTTCAGGTTGTTTTTTTTCATTCGGGGAAATTAAAAAAAAGTCACATGGGGGCAGATCGGGCGAATATGGGGGATGGGACACAGGGATCATATAGTTTTCAGTAAAAGATTGGCGTACGGACAGCGCTGTGTGCGCAGGGGCGTTGTCGTAGTGGAAAAACCAATCACCTATCGCCCACAAATGGGGTATCTTTCGCCGCACACTGTTACGTAACCTTTTTAAAACTTCCAAGTAGAATATCTGGTCTGACGCGGTAGAACAAACTCTAAGTGCACAACTCCTCTCGCGTCTAAAAAACAAATCAGCACCGTTTTGAGATTTGATTTCAGTTGACGAGCTTTTTTGGTCGAGGGGAACTTGGAGTCTTCCACTGGCTTGATTGTTGCTTCGTCTCGGAGTCATAACCGTAGCACCACGATTCCTCACCTGTTATGACCTTGTTAAAAAAGTTTGAAGCAGTCTAAAACATTTCTATACTACTAGCTCGTTTCCATGCGATTTTGCTTTTGTTCAGCAGTCGGCAACCGAAGCACAAATTTGGCGGCCACACTTTTCATTCCCAAATTTTCAGACAAAATTAACTGGATTAAATTCAAAATCACTCCATTCGGCTGCACAAGTTCGTATATAGTTCGAAGGCTATCTTCGTGGATTGGAATCCTAATTTTATACACATTTTTATCAGTGCGGAAAGTGGGAGGACGACCTGAATGAGGTTGGTTATCAATTGACATTTGGCCTTTTCTAAAGCGGAAAAACCACTCAAACATTTGCGTTTTCCCCAAAGCATCGTCCTTGTAGGTTGCCTGTAACATTTCAAACGTTTCTTGGCTTGTTTTCCCCAGAAAAAAAAAAACAAAATTTGATTTCGTTCGCGGAAATCAGGCATCACAAGAAACGACGAGCACACAAAACAAGTATCTCTGAAAAGTTAGCGCGAACGGCGTTCACGGCGTGCACGTTCTAGGGCAATGATGCTTTGCAGACTGATTGCGGAATGTTACCTGCTTATGCACCTAGTAGGAGAAAGCGCTACTACCAAAACTCCACTCACAATAGAGTCGTTTCGGGTTTTTTTGGGCCTCTCTCGTAATCTTGTCTACCTTCGTGTAAATAAAGTATAATAGAACAGTTTATATTATGTAACTGAAGATGTAAACACGAGATCCTTCACTCTGTAATAACCAATCCTTGGACTAGTGGCGTAATAGCTAACATACTCGCTTCTTAGTCAGACGGCACCAGATTCGAACCTCCGCATGCTCTTTCTGTATTTGCTTTACTATAGTCTTCCAAATTCCATGGCAAATGCCGGAAGTAATCGTCCCAAATCGTAGCAATACTTCAGCGGACTAATATTTGCTCTTATCACACTGTAGTATACTTATGATCATTTTAAGCATTGGAAAAATAAGTTCTTGATATATAGCACAATGAAACCACTATGAAGGCCAAAATATTTTTCAAGAATTGTATCGCATTCATATTTTCAATTTTAAAAGCTTTAAAAAGGTCCTCCTATCATTAAAAGTTCATGTATCAAAGAATGCCCCAAAAGTTATTCAGGATGTTTTGTGTATAGGTCGCTAAATAATTATTATCGAATTCAGAGAAATGATGTAGGTGTTCGGCAAATTTTGTACAGCATTATATCCAACCTGAACACGATCTATCTTCGCTCCTTTATTTTTCGTCTCCCTTTGACACAGCGTCTTTAACCGCACTAGTTATATTTATAATTATTTAAAAGAAAAAATGTTGAAAATAGAGAACGAAGACAAGAAATGCCACAAATGTTCTCAGAAAACCAGAATCGTTCGGGACTAGTAGTTGCTTCCTCAATGAATGTTACTGGTATTACTTAAGCTAGTATTATATGTTAAACATAAATGTTCTACAAAACGTAGTTCATTACACATTAAGTGCACATTTATAAAGTTACATTTTTATAGTAGATGTAAAAATGCTACTTTAGTTTAGTACGGTAGGCAAAAGCAATGGTAGATAAAATGCTTTAACTATTCAAATTTTCATTTAAAGTAAATTCTTTATCCCACTCCCCTTACAGTAAGCATACCATTAAGTAATACATTGCTTGCAAGTTGGTTTTACCGTATTGGTTGCGGTTGTTAATGATACTGACATCCATTGAGGAAAAAAGTGCATGTGAAAATGTGAGCTATTAATTTATATTTATGGTAATATAACAATTTGTACAATTTACATCATTAACAAAACCAAACGAAAATCAGCTTAATTAGCTGAAACCTAAACTATCATGACAAATATATAAATAATATAATGATACTAATATGAAACAAACCATGGGCAAAACATTTGATTACATTCCTATAAAGACTGTATTTATGTATATTGAGAGAACAATTGAGTTTCCGCTAGCTGTATTGTTGTATTGTTTAATTATAATAAACCTGCACTGTAAAATTCTTCTCATTGCTGCAAGTTAAAAAGTATTATGTGTATTAGAACTAAACAAATTAATGCACAGATACATGTCAGTTTTATTACTTAAACCAAACATGCTCGTGTATTATAACAAACATAAGTTAGCTCTTATTTCTCCGATTATCATTTTATGTTTATATCCCGTTTCTCAAAAAAATGAAATGTAAAAATTTTATCGATTAGTTACTCATACTTTTGAGAATTCTGATAAAACGAGCAAGTACATATTACTATTGACCAAATCGCTTTAGTCGTTTCAAATGTATAACAAAAAAAATAGCTTTTGGACCATATAACACCCAAACAGCAAGTTTCCATACTTTACTTAAATCGACGAGTTTCATTTACGAAGCGTGTACATTCGTAAGGAGGCATGTTTTGGAGACACAGTGTACTAAACACACTGTGTCTGTGCCTAATTTATTGGACCCGAATGTTTACTCTCACTGACAACTGAATTACCTATTTTGAGGGGTGCTGGCAAACCGTTAATCACTAATCTACTATATGTCTGGGGAACTATAGGTCTCAGATACTAATTAATGAGGTGAACGATAAGACCTTGAGCAATCGTATTGATAATAACATTCTATTTTACTTAATGAGGCATACTCTAGATGGGAGGCATTTTATAAAATTGCGTGTATAAGACGGTTATTTACTAACACACGACATATTTTCTGTTAGGTATATACAAAACTAATATTAGTATTGGGAGGATCCTCCACAGGCTTTTGTGACTTCATGAATCCATCAGACAGACACCGCAATTCCTCCAGCTTTTGCTACAATCCAATCGCATTGTACTTGCGTTAATTCACAAGCTTTTGTTACTGAGTAAAATTATATTGCAGAAAAAAAACCATAAGTACAAAATTTTTTCTTTGCCCCACCAGTGTGAATAGGACTATTGTCGTGAACAAACACACTTCTTCCGTCATTAGCATACACTAAAGGAAGAATGTATTGTTCTAACAGAACGATGTATTGTATTGTATAGCCTACCTCTTACTGGAACAAAATATCCTAGCCAAAGACTGCTTATCCACGCCCACTATACTGCCAAAACTTGTTCACTACACCTTTTTTGAATAACTTTTGTCTGTTCGTATCAAGTATTTGTTTTATATGTATATGAACAATTTGATGTTTTGATCAGATCGAAATGTTTTTTCATCAGAAAATGCCAAAACGATCCAATGAAAATGCAAATGTTGGACTGCAATTCCACCATTCTCATTCTCTTTTATAACTGATTTGTTAGATAGTTGCAGTTGTGTAGCGTTCTTAAATTTTCTGGAATAGTGGAAAGGATTTTCATGTGAGCTCGCTACCAGTAGATGTAGAAAATTTCTTTGAAAAAAATCTGAACGCTAATACTTACGGATTTATTGACCTGTTTTTCGTGTTGAATAACCTTTCTGTCTTATAATCTTAAAGTTATAATCTGTCCTTTAGTGAACTCCATTGTATAACCTTTAATCATTGTCACCAATCTTGTAAATCATCGTCATGTACGACGACCTGCTTAAAATACCACTGCTACAGGGGGCCCAAATGGTTGGTTTCGCGGACAATGTTGCCCTGATAGTGACAGACATTATACATACGAGAATACGAAAAAGACGATAAGATAATAACAATTAAATTGAATTCAGATGTTGAAATTACTTTCATAAGTAAAAGTTGTTGCCAGAATACAATATAAATATACCTAAGTACATAATATAAAAGGAATAGAAATGCTGATATCAGAAAAATAATGATTGTAATAACAATGTTAATAGTGAAAATAAAAATAAGTTACATACAAATGTATAGATATAGTTGATTAATTAGACAGAAAATGGCATTTAAAGGGAAGGTAGTAATAATAAAATGAAAATTAAGTAAATCTAAATTGTAAAAATTCTTGAAAAGAATAAAAACCATTTAAGACCAAAATATTGCGGACTTCGCGTTTAAATTGTATTCGAGGAAGCTTTTTTAAGTGCTTAGGAATTTTATGAAATACTTTAATTGCGAGAAATTGTGGAGACTGCTGACATAATATTAATCTAGATCTAGAGATAGCCAAATCATCCTTATATCTAGTGTTATGATCATGTTTGTCACTGTTAACTTGAAACATAATTATTATCATACGCGTATAGCGCTAATTCCAGAATAAAGATTGAAGGTAAAGTTAATATTTTTTAAAAAATGAAAACTGGTCTTCGAAAAAAAATTATTAATATCGTTTACATTTTTGTGGGAGATGGTTACAAATTGATACCTATCTCGCAAAAAGGACTCAATCCAGTTTAAAGCAACCCCCCTAATACCATAAACTTGCAATTTGTTTAAAATAATATTGTGTGAAACACAATCAAATGCTTTGCTCAGATCTAAAAAAATTCCAACAGGATATGAACCGTTTTCTATGGAATTAATGATGTCATTGTAAAAAGCGTTGAGAGCTGTTGCCGTAGAGTAGTTCTTCCTAAAACCATGTTGGCCTTTAGATATTATGTTAAAGTGGGATAAGAAAGAATCCAATCTGTTTAAAAAACAGTACTCAAATATCTTAGAAAAGCACGAAGTAAGTGCTACTGGACGGTAATTCTCGGGGAGAAATTTATCACCCTTTTTAAAAATAGGCACCAACTTTGCGTTTTATAGTGGCTTTGGAAAATCACTCTGTACAAAAGACATATTAATTAAAAAAGTAAAGACAGGTTGATTTAGCCCTGTTCAGAATCACTAAATGGTTGAAGTCCATGGAGCTTCAGCTGGAATCAGAGAAGTCAGAAGCCTTCCTACTGACCATTAAACATAAACTTTGGAGGATTCAGTTTAAGGTACCGGGGCACGTTAATCCCAAAACCAAAAGCGATAAAATATCTGGGAGTCCAGCTTGACTCAAAAATTTCCTTCACAACGCATATCCGAGAGAGCATTGCCAAAGCAGAACAGACCATCTCCGCGCTCTCATGACTAATACCCAACGTTTGAGAAATTTGAAGAAACTATTAAGGTAACAAAAAGATTCAAATAAAATTTCTATTAACCTCAATAAATGAAACCAGCATTCTCAAATAAGAAAAAATGGATTAATGCCAGGGTACAAAAAGTGTACGAAATAAAATTATCGACAATATTTAGAAAATTTCGTTTCATTGTTGTATATAAAAATGTTCTTATTATGACTACACCAACTTAATAAGCACATACCGTACAAGTTATTTACGTTTAATACTATGTATTAATACAAATAATAAATTTAGTACAGACATAACGTTATATTTTTTCTTATGCAATAAATGGAATCACAGAAGCACTTCGTATAATATTTCGTAGATGACAGTCATAGCCCGAAGTACAATTTTAATTACATTACTTTAATTATCCGACAATTATTTACATTGGGTAATAACCCACGTAAACTAATTATTCGCTGAAGAATTACATCGAGCAAATTTAGCCGTAAATCACGTCATTCCACTGTTTCCTGCTTTACATTTCTTCCTCGTTGCTTTTCTCACGCATATTTCACGACTGGTGACGAAGAAGGTACCGGTATATGACCAAGATTAAGAATTGTAAAGAAATGCAACACGTACAAAATTACGGTGTTTCTACATCGAAACAAATTTAGAGATTAACATCGAGACATGGTGGTTGTTTGGTCAGACACAGTCACAAATATTAAAAAATTTGCTCGTTAAATTTTTTTAGACAACTGCTACGTGTTTGTAAAAATCTGAAATAAATTGTTTCACGATTTTCTAGATGATGAATATGTTTTTCTTAATTGTTCTACATAAAATACTAGGTAATATAATTTTTTTCTCAGTCTGAATTATAAAAATGGATTAACTCGAAAATCATATGCAACACCTGTGAAACACTTACGTACATATGTTATGTACAGGCAACAACGAACAAGATAAAATAAGCATTAATAGTTGCAGTTTCACATATTTCAGTCTTGGATATACATATATGTACATATGTATATTTGATTTTTACACGGAATAGTCCATCTTTTTCTTTCTGGAGTCTCTACTTGAAAGGTCTATTAAAACGACATCCTTCATTATCATTTGTTGTGTTCTTGCCGAATATTTTTTATTATCTTTAGCAAATGTTGAAAGCTTTCCATCATGATCTCTTGACACTAGCAGGTATGCAGTAGTATAAATATGTACTCTATGTAATTGACTCTTTCAGTAGGAATGTGGCACATTGCACTCATATATCATGATGGATTTTTGAGTTCATTACTTTTACAAACTTCTTACGATCAGCTTCTTGTCATGTGGACTTTGTTGCAGTGACTTCTTAAGGTGTATTCTTTGTCACACCACTACTACACCCCTCGCTGTGTTTGTTAGGTGACAAGTGACAAGTCAATGGCATTGAACGCCACTCTTAAGAAAAATATCACCATGGAATGGAGAATGGAACCTCAGACATTCATAAAGTTGTGTTACTTTACTAGAATGCTGAAATGAGCATCATGTGAAGATATGATTTTGTATGTACAGTAAACTATTTTCTTTGTTTTCAACATTCAAACAGAAAAATGTATACTATTAGTTCTTGCACTCCTCAGTCACTACATTTCAATATACTTGCTGTTTGAGATTTTCTTTGGCTTCTTCGAAAATGTTTAGATTTGCTATATTTAGGTATATGCTGCTGAGAAAATTATAAATTGAAGGTTACGGATAAAAGAATTGTGGATGTTTCACATGGATCAGAAGGTTTTCGCCTTTAGTGTGGTTTACACGAGTTACCGTGACCTTCTGGTATTCCCAGACACCTCTTGCTCCTGAAGAAACCACTTACATTAGTGGCGAACCGTCAACTTTTATATTGTATATCTAGTGCATTTAGTTGTACTATATATATTTTACACAACATGACACGGCCAATACCCGGAAACTCTCATAATAGAGACTCGGGCTGTGGAAGCCTTTGATATTAGATATGTTTTGCTGTAGCCCCATAACAAAATATGCTGTATATAAACGCCGAGGAACTTGCTTTTGGTCTATATACGTGCGGCGAACAGTAATATTACAGGTAACAGTCTACATATGGTGAGGGGCATAAAAGTGCAATCAAGTCGTTTTAGGTTCAAATAGTTGCAACAACACTACTGATTTAAGGCTAGATTTGCAGATGTTTCTAGCATAACTATCGTCATCAACAAACACTGTTGTGTCATGCGCGTGCATAATAGAAGGCCAAGCACAGAACCTACTCCTAATCTACATAGTGCTATTATTTTAATATGCAATATATTCCTATGTTGCATTTTAAAATAATCGAGTCAAACCATTATACGATAGGCAACCCATTATACATACTACACTAGTTTCAAGAATAATTATTGTTTAGTGTCAATTGAAATACGTCAAATATAATTATTATTTCTCCTATTGTGCCATTATCTAAGTTACAACACTTTCACAAATGTATTCCAAGGAGGAAAAAATTCGCATGTGCTTATGGTATCAAAACCATCAAAGTCTACAAATGGTGAGCGACCTATTTTCTGTAGAATTTCCCTATAGACCAATACCTGCATGTTCGACAATTTTAAGAGTGTATAATACATTTAAAACAGAAGGATGTGTCGCTGACCATAAAAAAAAGAATAGAACCGAAACAGTGTTAACGGAAGAAATGAAATTAAACATTTTGTTTTTCGTAGAAGAGAATCCTTTTAGATCGTAAAATTTTATCGCGTCAGAGTTTAATATATCACCCTCAAGTGTGCGCAATATACTTAAAATTGAAAAATGTCGGTGTTATAAACTGCAAAACCGTCAACAACTATTTGAAATTGACAAAATCTCTGGAACTGACTTTTACGAAGAAATGTTTGA
The DNA here is from genome assembly GCA_004785975.1 of Popillia japonica. Classification (NCBI taxonomy): domain Eukaryota; kingdom Metazoa; phylum Arthropoda; class Insecta; order Coleoptera; family Scarabaeidae; genus Popillia; species Popillia japonica. The sequence continues at coordinate 10,359 of SMLS01064898.1, forward strand.
TTTACTAAACCAAAACGAAGATTTGTTATACAAAATTTGTTTTACCGATGAAGCTACTTTTTATTTAAACGGGAAAGTTAATTCACAAAGTTATAGGTATGATCGCTGATTTTATGTTTTTACAAAGTCATTGTAAATTATCCTTAGAGATATTGGGCGCACAGGAACCTTCATATACCAAATTGTACACACGTACAATATAATTAAAAGGTTAATGTCTGGTTGGGCATAATAAATAATACATTGATTGGTCCCTTTTTTATAAATGGGACTTTAAATTCTAATGCTTATTTGAACCTTTTGCGAAACTCAATACCTCCTGAAATTCGGCAACTTGCAATACAAAATTGTTGGTATCAACACGGCAGAGCTCCACCATATTCAACAGTTGAAGTAAGGAACTTCCTAAATGAAAATTTTCCTGATCGATGGATTGGAAGATACGGGCCGATAGGATGGCCAGCAAGATCCCCAGATTTAGCCCCAAATGGTTTTTTCATTTGGGGTTACCTCAAATCAAAAGTATATTAGCATATACCAATATTAATAACACAGAATTTGAAAACCAGAATAACAAAAGAATGCAATAATCTCAGAGCATCACCAAACAAAATATATAACCAATTCTATACGAAATTTTTATTATCGTTTAGGTTATTGTTTAGAACAAGGCGGCCATTTTGAGAAATACTTATAATAACAACATTTATCATTTAATTCCTTATGTATCAATAAATGACCTACTCTTTGTCTGTTTTTAGAGTTTAAACACATTTGCATTTTTCCTTTACACAACACAGAAGGGTATTAAAAAAGTACTGCAAACTAGTTTGAAACGCGAAATAACATTTGACGTATTTCAATTGACACTAAAAAATAATTATTCTTGACGAGGGTAGTATGTATAATGGGTTGCCTATCGCATAATGCTTTGACTCGATTATTTTAAAATGCAACATAGGGATATATTGCATAGTAAAATAATAGCACTGTATGTATGTGCAATAGACACGCAGCTTGATTTGCATTTTTCAAAATTACTTTTTTATAGGTAATGGATACATACTGTGTACGCCCTTCTAAAAATGATTGAATCTAATCTGCATTCCAATGTATGTAACATTGTAATGTTCGGTTACTAATGTATTTTGAACACAAACAAATAGTCATTTTATAATCATTGATTATAGAAAGATTAGATAGGTGTGAGCCTAGATTTCCCTCACCCAAAAAAATACTAATTTTTGTTGTGAATACCAATTCGATCACTCAGCCTTATTATAGATCGGAACAATAGCCACAATTTTAAAATATTTCTGAAATATTCTATATAAAAATATTCATGAACAGAAGTTCTCATCATCAGGTTACAAATAGATTCGAGAATTCCTTGCGTACCTTGGCGCATATACAGACCTAATCCCTGCAAAGTCAACGGCGGGGAGGTACATACACTCCTCCATTCCTCCACTATATCTAACAGAGAGGCGTAGCGACAGGGTAGGTTGATCAGTATTATTAATTAGAGCATGTATGTAGGTTGTGTTAGTCCCTAATCAATATTTCTGTCAAAATGCCACGTTACACGGTGGAAGAATAGACTTAATATCCCAAAAGATATATTCGCAATAAAGTCACCGTTTTCAAATTAAAAAATAAAATTGATAGCATTGGTTCCGCACAAAACTTATAATCATAATTTGCAACTCGCAGCATACCTCACGATACGTCCGTTTTGATCTGTACTGCGGTTGAAAAGATTTCTAATATGTTATCTACCTGCTTCTAAATGTCTGTTAAATTTGTACTGGACTGTCTTCCATTAGCTGTAATCCACTATGCATTTCACAAACTTGTTTTAATCTTAAATTGCTTTATCGGAAATATATTATTGGAATGTGTGTAACGACTTTTCCTTTGGTTTATGTACTTGTTATGGTACTTATAGCAAACCGTCTTTGTTACTCTACTACGTTGTTTGACAACAAAGGTAGGAGTACAGCATCATGAACAACTGAACTTATCTTGTAATCATCTGTGAAAGTATGTATATCTGATTAATAATTAGTGAATACGTTGTCTATAAGTAAACTTGTTGTGTGTGTGTGCAGCTCTTGTGTAATCATAGACTGGAGATATTAAACCACTACCTAACCAACCACCAACTTCACGCGATGCATTTGTACCTTCATTGAAATCAATATTGCCGTCCCCGCATACAAATACAATATTCTTTATTATACAGGGTGTACTTGAAATAAAAGTAAAGACTATGAAAAATTGAAAGATATTATTTTATTCAACTTAAACTCCAAAATATTTTGCGCAAAAAAAATGACAAAGATATTTATAAAATATTCGTCGGGCCACTGTGTAACAAATATATCTCGCACAGAGTAGGTGTAGCGATAGACTATATTTATGTGTGCAACGCACAATCGGAGTCAGTCTGTTTCGAATATTGAATGTATGTAGATGTTGCAGACATGGAACCACCAATTCTATAATAAAAAGGAAAATACGACTACGATTACAAAAATTGCAACTAAGAAACTATCTTTATTTCACAACAATATCTTTACTTTTACTACAGTTAAATGATTTTGTATCGTTGTTTAAAGTAATTCCATAGATTGGATACACTTAAAATAAAAGTGCCTTTATTAATTAGTTTCCGATAGTATTATCATACGTAATTACATTGATATTATTGAACTTTTCATGCAAAGCTATTTAAAACAACTGACACATCAACGTTATTTCGTAGTTTCTATAACATTGACAGCTGTTTTTGCGATGTCTTGCGTTACTTCGATCGAGGTAAACATATTCTCGATTCATAGGCGGCGCATATTACAGTTTATAAGGGAGATGTTAATTTTGGCATTCGCGTCGTAATTGAACAAATGTTTTTTTGGATTTATATTCTACATAATTGTATCTTACCGGTCTTAATATTTTTTACCTTTATTTCAAATACACCCTGTAGACAATTTATAAAACAATTAAAGAAGATCATGGACGATACTACACAGACTTCACATAATCTGGCGTATACAAATATTTAAGTAATTTGTAGTAAATATGCAAGAATTCCCCCCAGTTGTTTTTGCTCTGCAATAATGTGATGTTAAGCTATAATTAGAGAGTGTAAGAGTAGAAATCTCCATAAAGTAAACAAAACAACCAGAATTTAGTTGTTTGTCATTTCTAATGCCATCCTCAATTTATTCGGATTAATTAAAGTGCCACCCCTTTGAAGTTCCGTAGTATCTCCGATATGTTTGCTTACTTTTCATAATTTTAACCATTGTAGTCTATGTCTACAAGTTTGCAAAGAAGTTGAAAAACCTCTAAAATTTCTTCAACAATTATTATTAGAATATTGAATCTTTTCGATGACCAGTCTTTATCAATCACTCTGTATACGAGTAACCGCAAGAACAAATTATTGTGACCAACAGCCATATTTCAAAAAGGAACTACGTCCAATCCTTCACGTCTTTATGAAATAGTGTGTCAGCTATTCATAAACATAGCCAAGTGAGTATGACCACGTCATGCTAACCATGTTGATCAAATCTAGAAATTACTGCCAATATCGACAAAATACTCCTGATTGACTTTCGTTCTAATCTTACGAATGTATGTACGAATGCAAAATTTTTTTTTTCAAAGGAGAGGGTAACTTTTATTTTTTTAACCCCCAGTGGCCTTCGATGGATAGTTGTATATGGTGTTATTTCATATATTAATATTATATTACGTGCCAAGATTAGTATCTGTGGAACAACTTTTTTTATTTCCATAAATAGAGGTTAAGTGTGAGCAAGTGCCTTGCTTACACGAATACGTTCTTTTTAAAATTAATTGTACACGTCGGAATGATAAAAAGTAATTGTAATTTAAGAGAAATTTTTTAAACAAGTAACAGGTATAGTTCTAGAAGTTTCGTAAATGTATTCGCAAATTAGTTTCCTATTTCCTAATATATAATAAGCATGCATGCTTCTATACAGTCTCTCACAGGAAGTTGAGAAACTGGTGCCTGTCGAGCGCTGATAAAGATTTATTTATGTCATAGATGTAAAACGAGCCTAGCCAATAACTCCTTCCCTACAAAGGAAGTTTCGAACAACGTAGGATAGTAATTTTATCTGCAAAGATATAAAACCATAAATATAGGAGGTACGATTGTGATTATAGTTCCCCTTGTATTTTACTGGATATATTTATAGTGTAATGCACTTTTCCGTCGTATATTGTTGTAGAAAGTATGTTAGCGGTATTCCAAGAATTTATTATACTATGCTAAACGGTAAACAATTGATTTCTATAATACTAACTATTTCAAATTCAGAACAAAATTAATTCAGTAATATTGCTTTGTGCAACAAAATTATGTATGATCTCCATCATCATTAATGTAACTCTATAGAAATATTACAATAAGTTTAAGCATAACCTTTCCTAATCATCGCGCAAAACATTACACAGTTCTTCTAAAATTGAAGATACGCGCTTTATTAGGGCCATCATGCACCTTTATTCTTGTACCAACCAATTAAAATATGATAAGCAATGTGGAGATTATGGGTTCTAAGTTTTTAGATCTTGACTTGCTGTTCTACTCGTTCGGATTTTAAAGCAATCAATTATCATAATTTTTCTTCAGATCTATCAGCGCTACCACTGCAGCGTTTGATTTTCATGGCTTAGATTCATTGAATTTCTTAGAATTAGTTTACTGGTGTTATTTGACAAATATAGTCTTATTACAAAACAACACTACTTACAATTAATCAACTTATGGTGGTATTTACAGACACTCTATAACTATTTGTCTTTGTAAATAGGAACGTGGTAATATAAGTTTTCTTCTACCTCTAACCTCTCTACCCTTTGCCTTAAAAAAGTGAAAATACATAGTTTATATGTAACTGTCACCACTTTTTATTATCAATATTATCTGTTAATTGTTTCAGCAATACGGAAATTAATAATAGGTTAAGCGTTTTTATTTGATGTGGTTGTCTTAAACTACGCACTAGAAATAAATAAAGCTTCCAATATAAGATTAATATAAAATATTCAGCTTTTACATTAACTACTAAAGTAATAATAGTCGGACTGTATTGATTATAGTTGTATTGTATGTGGTACCGTTGCCCTTTTCTTTATTTTCTGTTAGATAATATCTGCTATTATGTAATTTAAAATTGGTTCTGTATAAACTGACATAAATACGAACACTTAATTTTCATCTATAATTCTCATAAAATATAGGTGCCTTTCTAATTTTCGTAGCCAATGAATGTATGTATGTATATTTATATACTTTTACTCCTTATTCATCTCTTAATAACAATAATATCACTTCAATAGGAAAGCAGAGAACCAACAGACAACAAAATTAAACGCTTAGGGAGTTATTGTAATTAGGAATCTTGCCTTTATCTTCACCGCATCGGTAAAGTTTTTTTTATTTTGATAAACATGTGCAGGTAACATTTTCGTTTTGGGAGGGTTACAAGCAATGTTTCACTCTACTGTCCGAATTATAACACAAGGTTGTCACTCATATTTATTTGTTTTCTGTTTTCAACCACGTTCAAAATTTTTATGTACTTGGTCCTATCTTTTGTGTTTCTTGCCGAAAATAAAATTAAAATTATTTCTGGTGTCACAAGTGAATATTACAAATATTTCATTCTTATTTATGTAGAGCCAGTTTGACACTTGAATCCGAATCAGGTACTTTCAAAAACAAGAAACTTCATGTGTTTTCTACCTGACACACCGACAATCAAATTAATTTTTACCGTGAAGGCCGCTTATTTTCTCTGAAAGCGCATTAAAAATGTTCTAATGAATTATTAAATGTAATTCTTATGGTTATAGAACCATTATAAAAAAGTAATTACTTCATTCACAATTGATTGGTTGTAACTAATGCAAGTTGCATATATATAATTAATATTTAACGATTCTAATACATAACCTAATATATATAATATAGAGCAAGCAGCTGAAGAAACAATAGGAAAACAAAAAATAATTAATGAAAAAACATGATTTAATACGGAATGCCGAATTAAGATTGAAGAGAAAGCTAAGGCTAGACTGAAATGGCTAAGCTCAAATCGTATGGAGGACGAAGAAGATTATAAGAAACTAAGAAGCGCCTGTAATAAATACCTCTGCGCTTGTAAGAGAAAATGGATAAACGATAACATAAATCAGATCGAAAATGACAGAGCCAATAAAAACACTAAGTTTTTTCAAGAAAATTAAAGAACAAAAAAAGCAATATAAAGGAGTAGTTACTGGAATAAAAGAAAAGAACGGGAGAGTAGTTGAGGAAGAAAGTCAACACAAAAACGTGTGGATAAAACATTTTAAGGGATTACTTTTTGATGAAGCAACAGGAGACGAGAGTGAGGGTATGGATGAAGAAAGTTGTGAAATGGGAGAAGAGGAACCATCGAAAGAAGAGATTATGCAAATAATTAGCAAAGCGAAGAACGGCAAATCTCCAGGAAAAGATGGGATGAGCGTAGAACTAATAAAGTATGGAGGACCCGAATTAAAGGAACGCATATACCACCTAGTTAAAAGAATCTGGAGAGAAGAAAGGATGCCTGAAGAATGGAGGAATGGGCAAATTGTAGTTATTCATAAAAAAGGTGACCGGCAGAACTGTAATAACTATAGGGGCATAACGCTGCTAAACGTCGCGTATAAAATAGTATCAGCATTAATTCAGAGCCGCTTAGCGGAGAGAGCAGTGAGCATTGTGGGCGAATATCGGTGTAGATTTATGAAGGGTAGGTCCACAATAGATGCTATTCATGCGCTTAAACAAATCATAGAAAAAGCCCAAGAATACCGTATGGAGCTGGAAATATTGTTTGTAGATTTTGAACAGGCCTTCGACTCTGTAAAAAGGAATGTACTTATGGCAGCACTAAGAGAACTAGGTATAGGGGGCAAACTGTGTAGATTAATCAAGATGACGATGTTACGATCAAAAGTCAGTGTAGTAACTAGAAAAGGAGAAACAGAGGAATTTATAATTAATAAGGGTGTAAGACAAGGGGGCGCTTTATCGGCGACGTTGTTTAACCTAGCCCTGGAATACGTAACCAGGAGAATCAATAAGAATAACCTAAGAGCAGGAGGCGGGCAACTGATTGCATATGCTGATGATGTAGCAGTGGTTGCGAAACAGAGAAGTGTCATGGAAAAAATGATAAGAGAAATAGCAAACGAAGGGGAATTTGGATTAAAAATAAATGAAAATAAGACGAAATAACGATGATAGGTAAAAATAATACCAGTAGTAGAATAAAGATTGGACAATTCGCATTCGAAAACGTGGATAAATTTAAATATCTAGGTGGAATGATAGGAAAAAGGGGCGAGAGAGAAACCGAAATCGATGAAAAAATAATGGACGTAAATAAGGCATTCCATGCAAATAAGAAGTTATTAAAAAGTAGACTTCTCACGAAAAACACTAAACTAAAAATATATAAAACGGTTATAAGACCAATAATGACATATGCTGCGGAAACATTGACACTCTCAAAGAAAGTTGAAGGAACCATCCGAATAAGAATGAATTATGAAATAGAAAGAGAACTTGGAATGGAGCAGGTGGTTACGAAGATAAAACAAAGAAGAGTGAGATGGTTGGGACATGCGTGGAGAGCAGGAGCGATTTCGAGGCTGCGGTCGATGTTGATTTGGGAACCACCGGGTGCGAGGAGGCGAGGTCGGCTCAGAACCAGATGGCTGAAGGAAGTGGAAGAAGATTTAGCAAAGATTGGGGTAGTTAATTGGAGAAAGAAGACCGGACTTAGGAAGGTATGGCGAGGGATAGTGGAAAAAAATAGGAATCGAGGAGTGATCCACCCGAAAAGGGATCAAGAAAGCTCTATGGA
>ML218070.1:0-32332 GCA_004785975.1 Popillia japonica
AAAAATAGACATTTTTTGCTTACTACTACTACTAACGACCGACTGTACCAAAACTGTGAAATACGTTAAAAAGTCGCTGAAAATAATCAAAATATACAGGGTACTCTGCTATCCTTTTAGTTAGAAGGACAGACAGATCCCCTACTTGACAACAAATTCAAAATGCATTATGGGTAAAGGTCTAATTGGAAGATAGTTTTGATAAAATTAGAAACAAAGATAGGACCAGCACGCTTCAATCTTTGTTGCTCAGCTTAGCACAACGAAAAGTCGACTAATAAAATAGCTGGATCAATTGTATTTGCGAGTGTGTTTTTCCGTGCTTCCCGATAAGAGTGTAAAATACTGTTTTGGAACGTACACGGTATTATTTAGCGAGAGATTATAAAAGTATAGAATGTTAGCCGTTTGCCAGTCGACTGTACACACGTACACATATACATTGAAATGTACAGAGATAAGAGTAAAAATTTTGTAATACGCTAAAAGCTAAAATGCGGTAGATTGCAGGATACCTACGAAGAACTTTATTTAAATGCAAGACCCGATTTGACGCAATGGAATTTATATATATGTATGTCCTGTACTACGATGTGAAAGCAAATACTATCAGTGGAAAGAGCTGTATATCTAGCTGAGCTGTTCTACTAGAACATGGGTAACAGCACTTATTTCCTTCTTGAAGAAAGGTTTACTTGTGTATCTCTATTATTGTTGCATTTTACAAACTATTATTTATTTTCTTATGCATACATCCGCAGTGATTAGATATAGATCTTGACACATGTTGGTCATGACAATGCATACGGTAAAAATAATCTTAGCATTTCAGAAAATTCATCAATATGTATAGTAAAAGTAAAAGTGAGTAGTAAATTGAATCTGTTCAAAGCTCTGGCAATAATTATAAACCATCACTTGAAGGTAAACCTAAGTGACAAGATTTTGATGTCAAAGAAATGTGACGATGAACATATTGACATGTGGCGTGGTTAGCTCCAGATTTAATTTAGTCCTTTTAGCTTAAACTTGATCAAGACAAGTACTTCGAATAACAATCCAAATTTTTGATTTCAGTAATGTACGTTATTATTTGGAAACTGTCCAATGAGTGGACATACATACATATATGTATGTATATGTAAATTAGAGAGAGTATATATTTGCCAGCACTGAGATTTTCAACACTCAAATAACATTCAATTTTCTCGATTATTTGATGTAAGTTACCACTCGTATGTGGTTAAATTCTATGAACTCTTGCAAAAAATAGATATCTTTGGCCACGAATTATAAAATGTAACCGAAATTTTCTCCATTTATTGGCATCATCCAATAGTTTATATTGTATTGATATGTACTATTTCTATTGCAGAATAGAAATATTTATTACAAGAGCTTCTGGGTTTTCGCCGCGCCATAGTATACGAGGGTGCATCAGAAAATAACGAGTCTGATGCTATAGTACAACAATAAATCATTTATTTAAAAAACTTCAACTATCCTTACTGTCGATTCTGTTCAATCCACTTATACCATTGCTTTATCCATTTGTCCTAGATTTTTCTAAATCCGACTCAAATCTTCTGCAGGGGAGCGGAGTATGTCCTCTAGGTACAATGTGACCGTAAATAATGCCACATTTATCGAAAAAATCAGGTGCATCACTTTATCAGCGCTTTTAAAAGTTTTGACCGTCTGTGGTCTTGGGCTGCTTTTATGCTTCCATTGCATACATTGAGAGTTCAATTCAGAATCGTTGATTACGTTGTACTTGCCTTTTCCACTGCTGACAAATTGTCACTCGATTCGGTTTTTATTTATCGATCATCACTTTTAGAATCCATCTTGCTGCGACCCACCAGTACCCTAAATCTTAATTTCTGCAATTTTTGTGTCAGTTCACGCAGTTGTAATACAATTTAATTTAATTTGTAATACACGTCAAAATTTAAATCAAAGCCAACTTCAGGGAAAGTGCATTAAAGTTAAGGCTTTCATGTTCAATTATTTTATGTTATAGAAATCTAGCTTTGAAGAAGTTACATATAACAGTATTGTTATTTTATGATACATCCTCTTATATACAAACCAGAAATGAAGTAAAACCAAGAAAAACTATAAACTCTAAAATATTCTTATACTGTATTCGTTTATATTCCTATAGATGGCCCTAAAATATAAACGAAAAGGGTAATCGAGTGATTTTACTACAGTACGAAATATTATTTTCTCCTCGATCCCTATCTTACTACTCCCTACTCTTTATGAAATCCATTTTGTATATAACAGTGTGCATACTAGTTTTAGTAGGATCTGTAGTACAAAATGCTGTGACCGAATATCAAATATGTCGTTCCCAAAACTATTAGCCGAAGACGCATTTTAGCAGTGGATATATGTATAGCTTTTATATTCATTCTGTTAAAAATAAAAGTGGTTACACTGAGAAAAATGTTTCAGCAAAACATTTTATTTAGAAATTTATACTTGTGAATAGTATAAATTGTATTAAAATTACGAACACTGTGTTTAATGGCCAACAACAATTTTGTTTCTAAAATCTTAAAACAAAATGTTTTAAGATTAAAAGAAAAGGTTTGCTACATTTGATGAAATTTTTAAATAAAAATAATTTACAACATCTAGCAAAACTAGTTCATTGGTTTTTAAAAGTATTTATATTGGTTTTTAAATAGAGGTAGTTTCAATTTATGCACGTTGGAACACTAATGAAATGAGAGAGAGAAGGTTTAAGGCGCTCGTACGTAAAAAGAATGAGATGCAGTATGACGCGGTCTTTGTATTTGTGAAAAGGTTGATATTGGCGGTAAAACATCGATAAACACCACGTAGTACTACCTACCTATTTCGTTTGATTTTGTATAAAATTAGACATTGTAGTAGTGTACCGTGCAAAAAATAGATAGTATGGAACATACTACTAATGTAAGTTGAAACTTCCAGCAGTTAGTAAGCGTATTTGAAGGTAAGGAAAATGTAAATAAATGCAAGACGTACATTGTTACTTTATAATTATTCTCAAAAAAGTAATTTTCGTCACATCATACCAAATTTTAGGTTAAGTACTCACAACATCTTGTGTTTTGTAGTAAATGTGATAGACAATGAATCGTTAATTATTAAAAAAAGAACCAACTTTATTGAAAGAGTTGATCCCCGGGGCAGGAGAAGGAAGTACGACAGTTAACTTAGTTAGCGGTATGTACCTATATTTTTTCACTACATTGTGTTACTATTAAGTACTTACATTATTTTAAAATGTTAGGGGGTTAGTGTTAAAAAAATTGAATTAAAAAGTTATTTAAACATAAACAATTTTTGTATTTTAGAATAGACACGGTAAACGAGGAATCTTCTTTATTATTGATTTTTCGTAAATGTATTCTTTGCAAAAACCTTAAATTAGGTATATTTAGAAAGTCCGAACGTCATAGTAACATTATAGTCAAAATACAGGATGCTGAAGAATCTGAAACTTGTGAATTATGAATAGAGTTGCGACAATTTAGAGTTAAAGTATATACCTACCTATCACCAGTTCTAATGAGTGCCGTCAACGATGTAGAGTATGTTACCTTAAGATACTTTCTTGCTGAATGCTTATTGTGGTTAAACATAGGTTAATGCATAAATAGATTTTTTATAATGTTTTTGTGTTTATTATGTACCTATAAAATGTAGATACCATTAAAATCCACCATTGATTACAAAAAAAACCTTTACAATTTTGTATGTATCTAAAAATGCGTATAACGCTAATATTATTGCAGAAATCGTAAAGACCGGGCAGGGTCTTATTATATAATTATCCTTTAATATTGACAAAGTTTTAGTGCGTTTTTTATAATGTCTTTAAAGTAACATTTTTTTTATAATATATGAACTACGACGCTTTGATTTATGATTTTGTTATACAAGTACACTATCATATGTGTTTAAGTATTAAAACCGATGCACTATATCCATCAACACACTATACAAATCCACGTATGATTGTGGGAAATATGCAATCTTTGTTTGAAACCATTGGCATAATAGGTATACCGGTCGTTTTGAGAAATAGGATAAATAAAGCCGGGAAGAGATAAGGGGTATGAAAATTCGCTAAGAAGTGGGGACGCGTATGAGTCTATGAACGGTGTACTCTACAATATTGGTGGGGACGTAGCTCCCTTCACCTCCGCATCGCTTTAAATATCCTATGACTGAAAACGACCGGTATAGTGTACACAATATATCTGAGGATATCGTCTGGATATTTCCGAATATTCTCGAGATATCCTCAGCCGTGTCTACAAGATATCGTTGGAGACAGGTATTAAAATCCTACATAGAGCGGATAATATTGGTAAACGCCATCGCCATTATGTAAGAACTGACTTCGTTCGAATAGCGTGTCTGATTCATCTGAAACTGTTAGGATTCTGCGTATAGCAATAACTTATATCACATTGCGTTGAATCTTAACAGTTTCAGATTAATTAGTGACACTGTTCGAACAAATGTCGGCCCACCTGTACGTATAAAAAAATAAAAATTCTTGCTAAAACAGCAACAATTTAGTCTTACGGTAAGTACTTTTTATTCCTAGAACAGTGATTACTGCCACTAAAAATAATTATAAATTAGAGTTCTTTTTAGTATACATAGATAGTTAAGTTAAATAAACCCTCTTCTAAAACTTGACAATGTTTACATTTAATTTCAATATAAATTTTCATTCAATTTCAATACTTTATTTATCTTAAACTAGCAACACTAGTATTCTTAATTCTTATAAAACTTTTGTAAATCTGTTAGTACAAATTATTGCTAATTGTAGTACAAGCAATTTACTTAAAGTTACTATAAAATATAGGAAATTGAAGTATAATAGGTACTTAATTTCCAGGAATAAATTTATTGTTAAATTTAGTATGCTATGTTGCTGTCCTATATATAGCAATAAATTATACTAAAATGCAGTATATTTATACTTATAAATACTATAAATTTTTCTCCGTGTATATATTGGAGTACAATGAACAATATACTGAACCATTTTTACAGCTTGCCTGATAAATTAAGACACAATAGGATAGGCATTTTAGGGAAATTATAATTTGCAAAACCAATTATGTTAATTCAGAAGCAAGTAATAGTCTACAAGTAGTTGCAGAATCCAATTCAAAATTCAAAGATTTGAAAATCTTTTTAGAATAGTACACTAACACCCCAGAAATCTGATCGTGCTATTGTTTATAATGAAAAATGACAGTTTGATAGATTTCTTGTAAAGAATAGACATATCCGTTTTCTTACTTCAATGACATTCTAGTCAAAGCGACAACTCTAGGCAATATGAGAAATACATATAAGTAGCTAGTATGAGAAACACAAATAGTATTTTACCTAAAAATTCTCTTCATAGGAAAAATCATCGTGACTGTACGAATCCAGTTCCTGTATGAAAAGTCAATATAGGATTACGTATAATATCGGAAAACGTTATAAGCATTCTTTACAATGCCCACATGGTGGCAATGAATGAATCTAACGTATAACCGTATCAGTTACAAGACTCTCCTTTGACAAACTTCAAAAACGACTTTAGTTCCTTTGTTGTTTAAAATTATTATACATACATTTCAAGCACATGCAGCGGGAGATTACTTAACAAAAGTCTTCCATTCGAGATTGTCTTGAGATTTACCTTTCAGATTAGAATATGAAGTCAAAAGAAATCCGATTAGAAATCATCTTGGTGAATGTAAAATTGTCAGATCTTTGATATTTGTCCATTCAAACTATATTGATGTTTGAAATGGACAAAGGTGTTAATTGGTAAACATTTACCGCTTTGAAGATTGGTATTCCCTTAGATAAAAAGTGTTGCAAATATTACTAGATAAGTACTGTCTAAAACAAAGGTGTAGACTTTAACCGTATCTAATATCATGTACACTCATGGTAACTTGCCAAAACGCAACGACAGTACTCAAAACTAGTAGTGAATTTTGTGTTTTCTTTTGAGAACTATGTATAAGAATCGAAAGTGTATGTAGTGTGATTTAAGATCACTAGCTCTAGCCATTACTCTAAAACTACTCAATTAAAATCTTGATACACAAGAAGAAACACTATTTCTCTTTTAAGTATAGGTTACTCTTAATTTAATTAGGTTGAATGGAAGAGCAGGTGCCACAACTTGCAATAACTTGAAGTCTGCCTAGTTATTTCCAGAAAATTTATATAGATACATACATACACATTTATATCTGGAAATTCGACATTCGAAATCATACATACGTGCACACAGACAAATTTAAACTTTTTTTGGTTTTCATATCGGATGCGTCAAACGTTAGTTCTATTAGTAGTCTGTTAGTTTGCAGGCAATATCTCCACACTTCATTTTCTTAGGAGAAAAGAACAGAACGGGAATTCGATAACGCTACATTTGTTTAGAGTAGCTAGCAGCATATAGTCTGTTACCAACACATTAAAGGTATAGGAAGTGCAGTAGAAGCATATGGTCCCAATTTAATTGGAGACGTATTCTTAAAAGAAACGGTTGCCGGTAATTCGGAGTCTTGGATTTATAAACTAATAAAGGTGGCAAAGGCTGGTATTCCAGTGTCATTCCCGGTTGCACATCGCCTTCGTCGGACCGTAAAATTAGTTTTATCACTTTAATTCCGCGTCTGGGGGTTAGATGGCGGTTGGTGATAGCGTTTTCTTCTACTGAGCTTGCTCTTCTTCCGTTGCTCGTGAGTTTCGTCTCCGCGAAATAAGGAAAATTCTCATAAAAATGCTTGTTACTTTTGTTGGAGACACTGACTAAGACGTGTCAGTGTATAGTGTAGCTATCTTATATAAGATTGCGTCGGAATTAAGTTTATAAACTTGTTGCGTGCCGTTAGAATACTGAGAGTAATGGTCTTCTTTATTGCGCTGGCTTAATTTAGTAATATTTATTGGTATAATTTACAGTCGCTGTGATATACGGAAATTACGTAGGAAACGCCTGTGATGAGAAAGTTAAATGCTCGCGGGGACAAAAATAATGATCAGCATACTTTATATGTACATTTTAAGAATACTGAATTTGTATACCTTGCAAAATTAGTATTGTTCCTTTATATTATAAGTTTATTTGAGTTATGGCGAGAACTTGGTATACATAGATTGTGCACTAGAACAATAAGTATTGTTACGCGGTGCATTAAATATGTACATATATGTTATGTACATATGTATGATGTAGGTATGAAAGGATGTATTACACTCAGTTAGTACAAGTTTGGCACACTGTGTGAATTTTCCTTATGACATTAGTAACATTATCTAGATAGTATTTCCACTTGTTAGGTCAATGGTAACACTTGCAATTCGTACAAAAGTCAAATTTATTCCATTTACAATATATATAATCTGGTTTTCGTAACAACTTCTTCAGTGGAACAAAATTGACATTTATTTAGTGTCAAAATATAAATAAATAACTAGCCAAGACAAAGAAATTCAGAAATATATAGGATTATGTTTACAATATAGTGGACAATTTAAGATATTTTGAAATGTAAATTGATAATCGTAACACTAATGCTCCTTATATCAATGTATTTTTTTGTCAAGCTCTAACAATTCTGTTCAAGGACTAGGGAAAAACATGGCAAAAAAACCTAGTCAAGAGCTTAATTTTATAAAATTCAGGCATGATTAAGTGATTAAATTATTATAAATAATACAGTAGTGACTCGATAATCCGGATCTCTGTTAATCCGAATTCCTTGGTAGACCGGACGTAATTTTTATTGCGTTGCGTACTCAGTAGTCCGAATATTTGTACACTCGATAATCCGGATGAATAAAATTAAATATTTCAAGACGAAATCACCGTTATGCTTTATGTATTGCGTCATAGTTTTCAATTGCGTTAGGACACGCCTGAATAACGTAAGAAAAGAAGACTTCAAGACGGATCATTTTCATTAAGTCAAAACAAATTAAAACAAACCAAACTGTCAGAATTCTTTAAAAAATAGTTTAGTATCATATGGTACATAAAGTTGATGTACATATGTACACTGAGAAAACTGTGACAGCAAAACATTTTATTTAGAAATTTATACTTATGAATAGTATAAATTGTATTAAAATTACGAACACTGTGTTTAATGCCCAACAACAATTTTGTTGCTAAAATCTTAAAACAAAATGTTTTAAGATTAAAACAAAAGGTTTGCTACATTTGATGAAATTTTTAAATAAAAATTATTTACAACATCTAGCAAAACTAGTTCATTGGTTTTTAAAAGTATTTATATTGGTTTTTAAATAAAGGTAGTTTCAATTTATGCTCGTTGAAATACTAATGAAATGAGAGAGAGAAGGTTTAAGGCGCTCGTACGTAAAAAGAATGAGATGCAGTATGACGCGGTCTTCGTATTTGTGAAAAGGTTTTGTAAATCTGTTAGTACAAATTATTGCTAATTGTAGTACAAGCAATTTACTTAAAGTTACTATAAAATATAGTAAATTGAAGTATAATAGGTACTTAATTTCCAGGAATAAATTTATTGTTAAATTTAGTATGCTATGTTGCTGTCCTATATACAGCAATAAATTACACTAAAATGCAGTATATTTATACTTATAAATACTATAAATTTTTCTCCATGTATGTATTTTTCAAATACTATTAGTACATTACATATTTATGTATTATCTACCTAATACTATACTATGTATAGCATACAAATTACGCAGGTAGCTCTTAGTTTTTCTTTTATTTAAGTCGTTTTAGTTTTATATGTGCTTTATAGGCATAAAAATTGATAACATATTTAATATAAAAAATATATTTACTGTTCTATCATTTTGAGTTAGGTATTAAAAAAATAGTCGCAGTAATCCGAATTTTCGATAATCCAAATCTGCCGTGTTTTAATTAGTCCAGATTATCGAGTCACTACTGTAGTTAAATTTTCTATATCTGTTCTAAAATTGACCGCGTTATTTTCTTTTTTAATGTATATCATTTCATATAGATAATAAGATAAGTTAAAAGGTCATAAAAATACATATATATGACATTAGTAATGTGTCCTGAGTATGTATTTTCTTTATCTTGAATACTAGTACTTAGTTCTTTCTGATTAAGTTAGTTAGTTCGTTTATTCACACTTTACATCTTAGTAGGTCTAGCTGAAATTTAATTTCTGTATATGTATATTTGCTGCAGGGCTATATCAGAAAAGAAAGTATTTTATTGCTACTAGCTAGACACACTATGGAGCTTTAGAGTTATAACAAAATCACAAGTTTTGAATTGTAATTAACAAATCTGTCATTGTTTGTAGGCGTAAAAAGCTGTTTATCCATGCAAATTGTATAGGAACAGGTTTTCAAATAAGTTCCACTTAAAACTAAGGAGGAGAGTTCGATACACGCCTACGTAATGCCTCGTACACACCTAAGCTGCAATATGTAATGCAACGTGTAACGCAACGCGTAATGTAACAAGTGTGGATGGATGTTGCGCGTTGCAGTTGGTGTTGCACCGAACGCGCGCTGACGATCCGCGCGATGTCGGCTTTTAGCGCGCCATCAAAGGAATGTTCGGTTGCAGTGTGGACGGAAATTTTGCTAGACGTATAGTGTGTACGTACGAACGCGCACAAATGCTATTTGGGATTTGAATTTATTCGTTTATTTTCTTCCACTTAACACTGTCATTAATAATACTTTATAAATTCTATAGTCGTGTAGACTGTTTGGATTTCTATATATTGTTTGTTTATGAAAAGAAATCTGAAGGGTTTAAACGTTCACAGTCAGAATCACGCAGTTCTACTGGTGCGCTTGGAGTAAAAAGTATATTACTTAATTCTGTGTAACAAAATTATCTCTTATTTTATTGCCAATACAGTAAATAATTATGGAAGATTGGAACGAAGAAAATACACTTTTGCCAATACGGCTCTATGAGGAAAAAGAAAATTTATGGAACCCAAAAAATAAGGATTACAAAAAAACTAATTTAAAGTTAGATAGTTGGGATCAAATAGGTGAAGCTATGGGTATAACAGGTGAAATATGCAAGATAAAGATGGTTAGTGTGTTGTTATCGAACAGACGTGAAAAAGCCAAAGAAAGAAATAGTCAAGGCACTGGTAAAGGTAATAAGTTAATAAAATGTAGCATACAAACGGTCTAAATATGAACTACGCACCTACGGGAGAAATAAATTATAGGATCTTTATAAATAAGTAAATTTTTTAAACAAATTTTTATTGGCAGAACAAGATAATTCTTGTAAAAGTATAAAAGCTACAGCCAGATGATAGAATTCGTTCACGCGCGCATCCATACTCGACGAGCACTATGGAACATTTGTGTAAACAAAATGCGCGTTGTTTGTTGCACTGTAAAATTAAAACCATCCACGTTGCATTACACGTTACGTTACACGTTACATTACATGTTGCAGCTTGAGGTGTGTACAAGGCATAATATGTAGGTACTATGCTGGACAGCTTAACACGAACGCAGAGAAAGGAAAGTAAGCTTTACATACATCATGCAGGCAAGTGCCTGAGGGGAAGCGGGCACGTAAATCTGCTTACCTGTGTACCTGAGCCATTTGTCCCCGACTAAATTCACCCTCGGTGTGCGTAAGGTTCACCCGCCTTCCTAAGCGTTCGTTTTAAGCTGTCCAGCATAGTACATACATACATATTCAAGTGCATCGTATAATACGTATGTATATGTAAGTCGATCATGTTTATAGTAGTACTGGACGCTCCATTGAGGAGGAATATTGGCACGTTTTCATAAAAATTTCCACGCATTTACAGTGAAAAGCGTAGGGTTTCGTTGTAACAGTAATGGTTATGTATACGCCCACGTATGATATTACTTGATTCCGGTAGAATACGTCATACAGTTTTATTCGGGGAAGAACGATTTTTAAATTCAATTATCGTATAAAACGTGCGATATTTTATGAGCGTATGGGTGGCATTTGTGCGGATTTCAGGAATTTTATTCTCGCAACTGATTTTATATTAACCAGAAGTGTAATGGCAAGCGTATAGTCAGTGTGATTGGTCCACTTTCTGGAGAAAACAAACCGTAGTCTAGGTTCTGTAGACTTTATGCAACCTATAATCCAACTATAGTTGAAAAGTCTAACAAAGTTATATCCTCAAGTAAAATACAATTTTAAATAATCTATAGTTTATTTCTGATTTTAGTTTGTTTATATTGATGGAGCTGGATACCGTTATTCTTGAGATACATTTAGTAATTTCCCCTGAGATTATTGAGGGAGAGTCATTGTTCGCGGATAGTCTTTGAGCGGATATAGCATGTGGTACCAGTATAATAGTGGTCTTCCGTAATTTGCATTTCAGATAAAACAATTTTGGAACGGTTTCAAGTTCGTGTAACTTGTAGATAATGATGGAATATCTTAACAGTGAAACGGAAAATACGCATTGGGTTTCCTGAAATTGTATTTTGATAAGTGTTTACCTTAAGGTAAAATGCTATTAGACCTTTTGACTATACTTCGCCGACAAATTACGTACATAAAGTCGTAGAACAGGTTGTACTATAAGATTAGCTTTCATGCGCGATGTTCAAATATAGCCATTATGTCTTCATGTGTTTCATCTTATTTCTTTTAGTTGGACAAATTTGGTTGAGAGTTAATATTCTTATATCTTAATCGTGGCTTACGTCAGATTCCTACTAACCTCCTCTTTTGGCATGTCGTCCTTCCACACTGGCATTCGTTTTCACATTTTTTCAGTTTTGTGCCGTTAACGACGTTTATTTTCCTCCATTTCTATTAAGGATTTCGTGTTATAAACGTGTTGCCATTTTTCCTCAGATTAACGTCTTCATCATATTTGCTTTTTCGAAAATCTTGCCAGTCTTTTCGGTGCAAATCTGGGTAGCAGTTAGCCATCTCGGGCATATAAGCAACGTATGTGCCACGTCATCCAGTGCTTTGCAGCGTGTACATTCATCAATATTTCTTCTCCTGTCACAGAGGCAATTTTTGAACACCTATGGCCGGAGAATGCTTAGGTCAGAAAGTAGTCGACTTGCCAATGAGTGCATTTCAGCCACGGTCTTATGTCGCGGATCGAGCTTCTTGTCCATGCTGCATATTTTACTTCTAACCATTTCTACTGCCATCCTCCGTATAGCCTATCCCTGGCATTGACTTTTGAAGTTCCTCCAAATTTCTTTTCCCGTTTCTTGTTGAGCTGTATTGGTGGCGTTCCTACAATTGTTCATAGGCGCAGTCAATTCTTATGTTTATTGGCCGTTGGATTCTTGTCAGTTTCCCTGTCAGCCTTTGGCTCATACTATCTATTGGGAACAATTAACATTATGTATCCCGCTAGAGAAGCACTCTACGACAGATGACAGGACAAGTGAAGAACTGGCAGATATGCAGTGTGGAAAAGAAGACTGATTCCAGAAGTCCGAAAATGGGTTGAAATGCCATGCAATGAAACAGACTACTACCTTACCCAAGCTCTGTCGGGCCACGGCTGCTTCCGTAAATATCAGCATGATAGGAAAAGAGCCAGTTCCGACCAGTGTGATTGCTGTGGAGCCACGGATGATGTGGAACACACGCCCTTTTTTTATCCTAGGTGGGAGTACGTACGAGAAGTATATACCCGAGAGTCGGAAGAAGGTTTCAATGAGACAACGATGATACGACACCTAATGGCTTCAGAAGAGCAATGGTACCTGGCGTGTTGCACAATACGATCGATCATCAAAGAACAAGAACAAAGATAGAACGGGCGGCACCACACTGGTGAATTGCGAGAGCGAGTTCCGGTGTGGAAAAGCAATAATGCCGAAGTGGGGAGAGATTTTTAGTCAGTAAGAATCTGACACAAGCCATGATGTGGTAGTCTTATTTGTTTTCCTGTTTGGTTTTCTGTAGTTTCCCAAATTCCACGGCAAATGCGGAAAGATAACATCTTAAGTCCTAAACATCATAATAGGAACATTACGGCAATAGCTGCCGTGTGACGTAATAAACTTATCAGTTGCTCTAGCCTGGCTCAGCAGTTAGCTTAAAGTGCCGCCAATATTATACGCAATATATTTTGCTCAGTTAGTTGAAGCTAGTACGGAAAGTATCTGGAATTTTCAGTTTTTTAGAACATTAAAGTTGAATGGTTCTTGCCATCTTATCAAGTACCTATATAATTGCAGGCTCTGCATATAAAAGAGAAAAAATGTGTAACAATTTATACAATTTAAACTGGTAGGGCACTTATAGTGAAATGATATGCCAAGAATGAGAAAACCGATGAAGTTGACCATCTTTAATAAATGTACAGTCTATGAAGTTATACATGGAAAGGTAAGGGAAATGGAATGGATCATAGATTAGTCTTTGACAGACCATGAAAGATATGGAAAGAAAATTTAAATGACTTGCTTGCTATAAGAAAACAAAATCTTTGTCAGACTTTTGAAGCGTAACTAAAAGATTTAGACGTCACCAAGGAAAACTTTTGAAACACCTTTCTACAAAACCAATACATGTTTCTGCAATGACAGCCGTATATATTCAGAAAAAAAACGTACCTTGTTCCCGATTCCCATGAGGATAATTGTGATCATATCTTTATTTTCGGTGAAAATTGCTTCCGAATACAAAATAATCGCCAACAGGTTTGTTATATTATGTAAGATATCATAGATATCATAGATAGCTCAAGAGATTGCAATCGATATTTAATATGTATATATGTATATTTGATAACATGCGCGGCTAATGAAAATTGCAGCGGAATAAGGCTCCTTGAAATCGGCTAAGAATGTCTTATCGAAAGAAATCAATATAATCAAGGATCTTTTGATGGTTGGTCTCCACTACCTTTGGTATTATTTGTTTCATATTTAGCCCATACATGTTCCTGTTTACTTCCCTTTTGCACAATGTATTTCTACATATTAGTTTTTTATACATAAAATACGTGAAATTATATTAAATATCAAATATTTAATCTCAAATAATGCTGGTTTCCGTGGCCCCATTTAATGGATAATCCAAAATCAGCAGAACCTTGACGCAAGACATAATCCGAATATGCACGCACTAACCTGCTATGTAGTAGTTTTATGCACACAAGTAGAACGCCGAACTCCCATTAGACGATATGTGTTCTGTTGTGTAACTAGTTATATACATAGTTGTAAGTGTTGAGAAATATAAATATTTAAACTTTATGTAATGTTAACACCTTTACATAATCTTAGACGCATCTTTTAGTACATAATTAACACATGCACCGCTGTTGTATCTGTTTTGTCTATTCTATGATGTATACTGGAATAATTGAGGTTAATTATAACTGGGGATTGTCTGGGCATTACAATTTTATTTATACAATTTCTAAAGCTATAAAATTCTATCGTCGAATCTAAGACCTTTATGGTTGATTATAATTTGATGATTAGTAATTTATAGGAAAAATATCTGATATATGGTAATACAGTATTTTAACCAAATATTTTTTTTCCATAAAAACCGAATAAAAAGATGTTTCTTATCTGAAAGGACGCAGGATATGACTTAAGAGATATGAGATAAAAACAAACATTCATAACTTTCTATTTTCCGTCCGTGAGGTATAGAGGATGTATTATTCGTATGTAATGCGTATCTTATATGGTCAGAGCCTTTACGAATTCCAACCTTAATGTAATTAACCTACACGATTAAATATCAAGGCCGCAACTGACCAAAATACATTTTAATGTATTAATTACGATATGTAGGTATAAAAAGAGAGGACATTTAAATATCGATCAAATAAAACGTACGTGTTAACTTGTTTGCTAATTCTCATTTACTAATTTTTTCATCAGTTCAAGTTAAATTAGAATAAGCAGATATATGTATGTAGGACACTATTATCCTCAATTAAATGATGACTGAAATTCATTTCCAAATAATAATAATAATAATTTGTTACTACACAACTTTATTGATTTTGCAATAAATAGGGTAACCTATTTTTTGAGCTGACTTTAATTAGAAGTAGGATTAGTGATAACACGAAGCGAAAATTAGTGATGTTAGGCGTTTTTATCCTTCGCCTCGCCAAACCTGCAGTCGCCACTGTGCTTCAAACCTGTCCTTATCATGTGTTCCCCAAGGTGGAAGCAATGTGTGAGAGAGCCCACAAGAACACGTACTTGGTTCGACATACTTGTTAGTTCTATCATGATTTTTGCTCTTTGCTTATTGAAGTATCCAAGGAATACCGGGACTGTCTCGAAGAAGGAAGATTTTACCATTGCGATGCTCTGAACTTCTCCTCCCCGTATTTGAGAATGATTTCAGACGCACAAACAAGGTTGTAGCGGCCTTCTTTGCTAATGATTTAGATTTCTCATTGACACTAATGCCAGTGTGCTAGCAAAGAGGATCATCTATTCTGAAAATAACCAAGAAGGATACATACTTATAGTACAACCATTTGCTCGCTCCAATTAGTTTTTCCAAACGATAGAATCGACTCATTTTATTTGTTCTCATTTCCATATTTTTATATGTAGGTATGTACTATGTTTTACATATTTAGAGACAAGCTGTAGGAAACCCAATTTATTAAGACAGAGTTGTCATTCATTTGTCACCTTATGTCGTTTGCTTCTTACGACTGTTACTCAACGGAAAACGTATGCATTCCTAACAAAATTATTATATACGTATAATCAATGACGTGGTTTTTAAATTTTAGGCAACATTTCTGCAACTGTGAATGTCCGTCATTAAATCATATCACACTGATTCAATTTCCAAAATATTTAATTAGAATAATTTAGTATTAAAAAATGTAGTCGGTGATTGCTCACTTTACACTTTTTCATGAGACTATATACTTTCAATACTTCTTGTAATTTTTTAATTAATGTTACATACACATCACTTATATATGCCCAGACACCAAAATTACACAACCATATCATTCCGCACGCACACTAAACTATCCAAAACACTTTTAGATACACCGTACATCGATGTTATAATCGAATTCATCAATTAAAGCTAATGCAAACTTCATTTCATCGTTGCGAGTAAACAAAAGCCTGCAATTACAGCAATAGCACAGGTAATTTACATTTATGAGGTTTGTAACCACTGATTTTACTTACGAAGCGTACATGTTTATGTCTTCGAAGAAATAAATTACCATTTAATAGGTTTACTTAAAATTAGTATTAAATTGTTGTAGCCCATTACAGAACATTCTTGTATTTACATATACTTCACGTAACTGTTTCTAAAGAGTCAAATTGCATCAATTTTTCTTTAAACTTTTCATACGAATGAGCAAAAAATACTCAAGATTACCAAGGTTGGAACTTAACGTAAATAGGTTCAACATTTTTTGCATCCATTGTCCAATTTGAATGGCTCGTTGTAATGTAATTCTATACTTTGCATGACTTGGCATTTAACGTAAGTCAAACGCATTCAACCTAATTCTCATACGTTAATCTCTTTTGTAATTGCAGTATTATTGGTTACTGTGGATTGTGATATCATTGTTAGAGAACGGGCAATCGCTTTTGTTTGTCTGATTCTAAGCCGAAGATCTTGGCATGGCCTAATTAAAGCGATGGAATTGTGATGTTTTCCACGGAACAGAGGCACTCGTCATCATCTAGATCGAAGGGTTTATTTATTCGAGGGCGTGATGCTCGTAACTAAATTGGTTCTCGCTTTCTATAATATAATGCTTAACATTTTCTAATTGCGTTGGCGACTCACTTGAAAGCCCATTCTCTATGCGTGTCAGTTTCTCGCTTAGAATTAAATATACATTGCAATAGTTACTTGTTAGCTGGATCTTTTATTTAATTCAAAAAGAGCACATCATTGAAATAGCCGAATATGGTGGATGAGTACAAAAGTGTAACCAACTGTGCTAAAATAATTAATAAAAATTTGTGAGAGGTAACTGAGAAAAAGATCTTTCGGCCGGATAGTTACCTGAAACATTTGGTCAAGATTAACGACAGCATTTTTCAGGAAATAACATTATTTTAACATATTTACACGACTAAAATTCCGACAAGAATATATGACTATTGAGTCGATCAAACGCTTGTGCTCGAAAATCTCTGGTAAAACTTTGATAATTTGCTTTTTGCTATCTTTCAGCAGGAATCGCTGCTTTAATGTTCCAAAACTTTCTGGATGTTCTTTTCTTTATTTTTATGTCATTCTACTAGCATAAATCACCTACTTCAATTAGGCTTTTCTCTAACAATCTGACGTCTGATTTCTTTTCCTCTATTTGTTCTCCAAATGATTCTTCTATATCAAATTAATTAGTCTTGTATCTGTGTGATTTACTTCTTTATTTCAGTATTGTTTTTAATGCAAAAGCTGGCACCAATGACTGGCATCCGTACTTCAGCTATGGGTTTAGTCTAGTTATAAGTTATTGCAACCTCCTAAGGAGTTCTATTAATGGTACTATGTCCTATTTGACAATCTTCCATAAAAGCTGGTCTCCCTCTAGAAGAGGTGGACTCTTTTGAAATAGCAGTAGATCAGTATTTTCCTTCATGAAACAACCTACTGGGTTTGAATACACTTTTACTAACTGGTCTAAGTTTCTTTTTTGACTGGCCATTGTGTCATTGTACTGGTCATTGTGTCATTGTATCTCTGTATAATTCCTATCTTTCTTTTGTTATTCCCACACGGAGAAAAATTTATAGTATTTATAAGTATAAATATACTGCAGTTTAGTATAATTTATTGCTATATCTATATATAGCAATAAATTATACTAAAATGCAGTATATTTATACTTGCTGCCCTATGCTGCCCTTGCTGTCCTATGACAGCAACATAGCATACTAAATTTAACAATAAATTTATTCCTGGAAATTAAGTACCTATTATACTTCAATTTACTATATTTTATAGTAACTTTAAGTAAATTGCTTGCACTACAATTAGCAATAATTTTATACAAAATCAAACGAAATATGTAGGTAGGTAGTACGTGGTGTTTATCGATGTTTTACCGCCAATATCAACCTTTTCACAAATACAAAGACCGCGTCATACTGCATCCCATTCTTTTTACGTACGAGCGCCTTAAACCTTCTCTCTCTCATTTCATTAGTGTTCAACGTGCATAAATTGAAACTACCTTTATTTAAAAACCAATATAAATACTTTTAAAAACCAATGAACTAGTTTTGCTAGATGTTGTAAATTATTTTTATATAAAAATTTCATCAAATGTAGCAAACTTTTTGTTTTAATCTTAAAACATTTTGTTTTAAGATTTTAGGAACAAAATTGTTGTTGGCCATTAAACACAGTGTTCGTAATTTTAATACAATTTATACTATTCATAAGTATAAATTTCTAAATAAAATGTTTTGCTGTCACATTTTTCTCAGTGCACTATGGTGTCAACAACGCTATAATTATGTGCAAGGTTAGGCAAATGCTTCTGGAGTACAGTATTAAAGCTTAGGACTTTCAGTTTTGATTGTAAAATTTCGATTTTAAATAAAAATTTGTGTTTTATGTACAATTTGCTGTGTTCGTACAAGGGGAGTAGTTTTGTCAGGTCGTTTTTGAATTATAAGGATGCTTCTAATATTGATAAAGATGGGGAATTACCTATAAATGTTCGGTTCTAACAAGATGGAGCACCACATCAGTATGTCCTCGATATTAGAAATTTCTTAAACAGAACATTCCCCACGTAGGTAAAATAGTTGTGTAAACGACTCATTGAATAGCATCCAAGTTCTTCAGATTTACTTCCTCTAGATTTTCTCCTCTGGAGTCATTTTAACATTTGCGGTTTAGTTACGGCGGAGAATGCTTGAGTGTTATTAATTAGTGAGAAGACTTTAAGAAAATATTCACGAATTTGGTTATAGTGTTTCATATTAAATCATATCGAAGGCTTCCACGGTCCGAGTCTTTATTATGTGGCTTTCCCGGTGTTTACCGTGTCATGGGTTTGTAAAATATACAGGCTGATTCATTTTTGATCCTCACCATTGCCATCTCGCTTATTATTGAAGATAGACAGTAGGTTTAAATTTGGCAAAGTTACTAATTTTTGTGGTTATTATGATCCCGAAAAGAAAGTAGACTTAGAACAAATGACGTTCAAGATTTTTCAAAAAAGCTGATAAATCTAACTTTTTTATTTTGCTTGTAGCACTTTTATTTGGTCTTGCAGAGGAAAAACTAAAGATACACTCTCACAACCACTTTTGCTCCTCTATCTAATGGTGTACTTAAAATTTTTATACGACGTTTCGTTTTCTTTGGATCATCAACTTTGTTATTTCTTATGGGGGCCATATTGGATTTTGACACAGCTAGAAAGATTTTCTTTTTCTGATTTCAACCATGTGTCATATGTTGAAAACAAAATTTGATATTGTGTGTCAATTTACAAAGAATCTAATTTGATATTAAATAGGTACCTATGAAATTTGGAACTGTCAATCGCTTAAAACCGAGTATCGCAAAAATGAAAATCGACGTTAAATAAGGTAGCCATGGAATTTTGAACTGAACTTGCATTAGTAGCGGAAAAAATGCGTGAGAAGAGAGGCAACGAGAAACAAGATATGTTATGTATTTTTTAGTCATCGAACTAAAATACAACAGTAGCGAGTACAAATATTTGGAATTTTACCCTGATGTATTTCGATCAAACTTTCTACCATAATAATAATAATTCATGCCTTCACATTCCCAACAGTTTGTGCCAATTACAGGGGCTATCGGCTGGCAATGAGTTATTATTATGCCTGTGGTTGTAGACCAACTTAAGATGTTGCCTTTCAGCATTTGCTTACTACTACTTTCTTTTCGGGTTCATAATAACCACAAAATTTAGCAACTTTGCCAAATTTAAACCTAGCGTCTATCTTCAATAATAAGCGAGATCACAATGGTGAGGATCGAAAATGAATCAGCCTGTATACAGTACAAAAAATGCTAATGATAACTCGACGTGTCAACCACGCTAGAGGCGAAAGTCTATAGTGTCTACATATTTTGTACGTTCAATGTACAATCAGAATCATTAAAAATACCTTCTTCTCCTTTTTTTAGATAATTTGTAGTACCTAGTTAACAAAATACTTGATAGTAAGTGCCTACAATTTTATAATCATTCTGTAGATTTCTATGTCGAAGTGCAGATGTTAAATAATGCTTCGAGGCACCTGCTTTTTGTCGTTCACGTGGAATTCAGGAATTTATACGGGCACAGATATCTTATTGTACTTCGAAGCCATATGGCCTGTGCTATTTATAACGTCTCTAGTTGATTAACTGTACATACATTATATGTCTTAAAACGTGTTTCATGCATTCACGAGTGCTTGTAATTTACATACATACCTATACACATATGTATGTACAAGGCTTATTAGTTTTGTTTGGGTGCCAGCTGTAAGAAACAGAGTTTCAAAAATAATGTATTTTCGAAAAAATAATGTATTTTCATAAAAATGTAAGTAGTTTATTCTTAGTAAATGTAAAGGCACGTCCAGTTCAATTTTTGGGCGGTACAATTGATTTTATGAAGAAATGTGATATGTTATCAAATATAAAAATATAAACCAGTAAAATTTAAACTCCATGACATATCAGATTGCATTCAATTACTTTTTTTAATTTTTAGTATGTAAATATTTTATCAAATAAATAAAGTACAAATTTGCTGTCGACTATGAAACGCTACTAATCGAACTTATGGAATAGTTTTGCATAATTAATAAATAAATAACGGCCATCGATCCTTATATCATCCGATGCATGAAATATTCCTTACACGATACGATATAGCATGTTGTTCAAAATGGTGCCATTTATATAAATATTCCAAGAGGAGAATGAACCAATGAATGGTAAAGAGCCGCACGAATCCATATATTACAATGTATATCGATAAAGTAGAGCTCCACTTCTATCAACTACCTGACGTTGTGCTTCTGAAACGTTCGTAGTGAACACTGACTTTTCTAAATTGATTTTTTTCCCTATGAAAACGGACGCTTGCGTGCATATAGCAGAGGTTGGACGCCGACAAAAGTCTAGACAAGATGTAGCCGAGAAATCGTCGTGAATACGAAGGCGAATGTTCGAATAGATTTCATGTTCCTGATATGATAAACCCATGCCCTCAGGCTAGTGGGGGTTAGTAGTTCGAATAAGGAATATTCGGGCAAAACAATAAAGACGGGTACAATAGCAAGGATCGTAACAGATAGATCGCAATGACGCTGCTCTGAGAAAACAAAAAGAAAGGGGGACGAATATCATATTAACGAGCGTTCTAGTTTTTCTGACTCATTTGTGTTCAATTGTGAAAAGCGTAGAAATGATCAGCGGAAAAGTTCGAGGAAAACAAGTCTATAAATAAGGGCGATGTGCGCCAAGTTTCCGGGGGCGGGTAATGTCAATTTTAAAAGAAATCTGCATTGAAAGATTTCAAATTGAAATCGTGGAAAAGAAATCGATATCAGATAGATAATCGATACCATTTGTCAAGAATGCTTTGTGGAGTTGTCATTGTAAGCCTCAATTAATCGCAATTACAATTTTTTGCTTGTGTTATCTTTTTATGTGAGAGAGAACTGTTGTGGAAGCGAACATGTAAATTTAAAAAATAAAATTGACTGGGAAGTCTGCCAGCTATCTAAGCATTTTTAGATAACAGGAAAAGTTAGGTTTTCTAGCAAGGTGTAATTAACAAAATTATGTACTTTTAACCAGTATTCATGGGCTAACTATCAGACGCGAACAAGTTTGGCTTCGTATAGTTGCAGTTGGCAGTTTTGACGGGGTGAGCCTTCAACAATCCTAAGTGGTATTGGAATGGAAGTAAAAAATGAGTAATGAATTCATTCTATCTAAATTTCGAATGTAACCAAGAGAAGCAAATGCTATGTTCTAGTAAATCTTATGTCAGGGGTTTAATGTTATGACCTGGAATTTGTGCTTTCAAGAACTTGAGAATGTTCTGAATAATTACGAGTCAATGTACTTCAGATAATACTAATTAATATACAGTTGGGTTTTGTATTTGCCAATATATTTAGAAGCTGCTTATTAGCAAAATTATTATTTTGGAAACAGTTAGTTTAATAACCATCTTGCTCGTTTCATTAACATGTGATATTTCGGTCCTAATTCATTGGATGACAACATAATTATGCGATATTTATAAGTAAAAACAGCATGACAATGTGTATGCTATTTTATATAATATTATAATAATTAATTCTGTAGATATGCCACATAATTTATGAAGTGTGTAAATATATAATACATTATTTATTAAGTAATGTATTCATGTATGCACTATAAAAACTATTTGGTTGTAGTTGATTGATATCTTCATATTGCAGGGCAACCTGTAGGCATGAGTATTGCAATGTACTGCCAAAAAAGTATCAGATCTACAAAGCGGTCATACGTATTGTAGTTCTGGTTGGTCAGATCATGCTATGCTTTGCTTTAATAACTTTGATAATTTATATTCACGGCTGAACTATGGGGTTACACATTGGGGCTAGTGGTCTGATTGAAATCAGTTGTATTTTTTGCAAAGGAACGCACACAGAACTCAGCGTAGAATGAAAGGATTGTGGCAGTAAAATATAGGTACAGAAAACCTAATGTATTAACTTTTCATCATCTCTACAGGGCGCATTTGAAATAAATGTAAAAGTTATGAAAAATGGAAAGATATTATTTTATTAAAATAAAACCTAATATATTTTGCGCAAATTCCTTTTCAGACGCTAGAAAAAAAATGACAAAGAAATTTATAAAATATTCGTAGCGCCACTGTGTTTTATGGAATATATGTAACGCAGAGCAGGTGTAGCGATAGGCGATATTTAACATGTGTGCAACGCACAATCAGATTCAAGTCTCTTTCGAATGTTGTATGTGGACGTTTCGTAGGCCTTACACGCTGCATGTACTGTACAATATGTTGATTTTCATTTATGGTGAAACAGGTGAAAATGTTCGTCAAACATGTCGTTTTCCAGATCATCGAGTCCCATCTCACACTTGCATAACGTTAGTCGTATTTAGATTATGGGAAACCGATAGATTGTTGGCATCTAACGAATGTCGTGGACGTGAAAGGGCCCGTAGGGTTTTGCGTACTGAAGAAAACTTCTTGGACGGTATTGACAGAAATCCAGGTGTAAATGCACGAGAGGCAGCACGTCAGTTTGGGGTGCCTAGAGTAATTTTTTTTGGATTTATATTCTACATAATTGTAGCTTACTATTTTTTATATTTTTACTTTTATTTCAAAGACATCCTCTATCTTTTCCACACCTTATGCTTTGCGCATACATTTTTCGATCTTGAGAATGTTCTTGTGATGTTGGCTTCCAAACATTATTGCGTAGCGAATCACATCTGTAGCTGCTGCTATGCTGTCCATTTTTGTATAAATCTGTGTTCTCAGTATTGCCACCATTTCACCGTAAATAATATTTCACTGATAGGTAATTCTTAAAAACATATCGGGAAGCACTTTTAATGAGACATGTAAAAATGCCGAGTCTAAGATTCGATACCCGCAACTGTAGTCTGCTATCATGACTACTAAGAAAGTAGACCATTGCGATTATAAAGACTGCAACACTGGAAATGAGAATAACGGCAGCACACAAAATACTTGAAAAAATCTGTTAGGTATCATAAAACTACTGTTTCGTAATTCTATTACATAGGTACACAATCTCATCCTGAGTGGAGCAGCGTTGTCCAGAATATTTCAACAGTTGAATGTTGTTCTAAGAGGTAAACAGGCATGCTCAACCCCGTAATTTGTTGGTATGGAAGCGTTTGCAATTGTCCAGACCAATTTGTTCATACATATTTCATACATGCTTCGGTAATGGTAGAAAGCAAACAAATATTGACAGTTGCATGTGTTTGTGTCGGCTATTTGGGTTGATCACATCGCCTTAATTTTGATGAGTTGAATACCAATTTCTGACAGAAAGACGTTAATTTTAAGGACATTGAATAACAGTTGGATGGTGATGATGTATACATGGGCCTTCCCTATCCATGGTACAGTAATGGCAAAAACAATTTTGTTTAGACCTAGAAGAAAAGCCTCGAGTTGGTCGACCAGTTGAGGCGATTACGGCAAAACCTATAGAGCTCTTGAGCGTTTAAGGATTCAAGAATTATCAATAATCTGTGAGATATTTTATGCAACCATATGACGAACTCTTTAACTTGAATAAGAGCAGTGCTGGGTGGGTGATTTCTGTGATATTTTATCAAAAGTAAATTAATTATTAGCGAAGGCCAAACGGTAGATCACGGTGGAATCCTGAAAACTTCTGAGAAATTCTGGTTATTGATTTCGAAAGGAAGGAACGTAGTTGTTAACTACGTTGCATCATTGTATAAATTGAGCAGATTGTTGTCCAGCATTATAGTTTTGTGAAACTTACTCATTACGTCACCACATTATACCCCAAGTCTCCATTCCAGCATTTGCTATGTGTTCGCAAAAAGTGAAGAAATACCGTTAGAAGTGCATGAAACGGTTTTAGACCATTTTGCAAAACTCCAACTTGTTAAGATAAATATAATGTAGCTTGAACAAAATATCTTGATGTTTAAAGTTTGATATAAACTACATAGCAGCAGTTAACGAATACAAGCTACACATTCCAAATTAAAATTTATATAAAAGCGAATTATACTCCAATCTTTTTCGAATCTTTATAGGCACATGCTTTCAATTTACACATAAAAGTATTTATCTTATCTACGGAAGAACCGGTGAAAGATATTTACTTTACCAATTAGTGCTGGTTATATAAATATTTACTATATGTTGTAGGTTTAGAGCGAACGTAAGAAAGTTTAAATTAAAGATTGTTTAACGCGTCTTCATCTTTAAGTTTCTGAAGGTAATCATAAACGGACATGTTAAATGAGTAATCTTGAAAACTGAACCCTTCTTCTATCCACCTTTTCAAAATTTAAGAAAATCTTATTAAATACAAAAGAGTATTGCCTTAAAGGTACAGTTATATACAGGGCAATGCACGCTATTATTTATATAGTTTTTAGATAACCTTGATGATAATACGGACTTTTTCATTTTTGCTTTAAATGTTTTAGTCAACCGTTGGACTATACTAATTGGCAACATCGCAACTCTTTTAGTTTAATCTTCATTCATTCAATTCGGATTTAATGACGCTTTGATCCTTCATGGCTATTTGTTCTAATTGTGATATTAACTTTATGCAATATATTACTCGTTTTGTTTAGCAAGTACTATAAGATAGGACATTATCTTTTTCTGAGTTTTTTTGTATTAATGTATTGATTAGTTATAGTACATTTAAAAATAGATACGTAGATATGTATGTAATATTCAAAAAAAGCATCATTCTATTTGCCTTGTAATGATCAAACACTACAGATATTTATTCCAGATCAATACACTATATGTATAAATAGAACAATATATACAGCGAGCTCGGCAATAAATATGCGGTTTGGAAGGGCTTTAAAGTTGTTATAACTATCTCAAATTGCATGTTATTGACCGCTTAATCTTGAAATTTGAAAACTTACTGTTAGACGTAACTCGCTGATAAACCATTTCTGCTATCAGTACGACCAATAATACGATATTCACAGTAAGGACTACGATTCAAATCAAGAGCGTACGTATCATTTTACTGCATCGGAAATAAGCTCAATCCGGAGTGCAACAAAACACGAAAAGCCGAATCGGTCCACGAACCGCGAAGTTTAAATTACGAAAACGTCGCCGTAAAATCGTCAATAATGCAGCTCATTTGAGTTGTTGTTGATACATAAAACGACACGCACATAAACACGACTTCATTCCGACTACATAAAAACAAGGTATAAACTATACAAGTGAATAAAACGAAACAGCGAAGAAGACGATGTTATTTCAGTCTGCCGAAATGCTTGTCAATATTGTGTTGTACGCCTGCACGCCGTCGTTTGCACTCTGTACAACTATATTAGAGCACCGACTGGTTCGTATTGTACGGACTCTGTAGAGTATGTGTACAGTAAACAAATGCAGCCAATTCGGCGCTGCGTTTACGACTATGACTAAGCGGGGGCCCGGTGATCAATTCGGCTGGCCGACAGCGGCCGACTCCGCGGTGCCTGAGAATGCGCTTTCGATCGGTCGGGCGCTAGACGAAGAGGCCGGGCGAACGAGGGAACCGTAGATAGCGCCGGCAATGACGTCATCGACACCTCCAGGTTTCCCGAGTCCCGTCGCCGAGGCTGGCGCATCGCGGGACCCGGTCGCTTAGCCCGGAACTTGCGCTTCCAGTCTGTCAGATTGGTTCGCCGGAATGCATTTTTACGGCTGTTCAGTGGAATTATCTGGGTTGTGTCATGTTTTGATTCGAATGCCGTCATTTCCGAATGAATTCTTTTCTCAATTGCTTTTTGGAAAATGGAGTTTTGAAAAATTATGTACCACACTTGATTTAAGGAACTGACAAAAGTTATTGATGATAAGATGATGACAATGAAAGCCTAATATAACCTTCAGCATATGATAACTTTTTAATACATTAAGTAAAAAAGTTATAACATTTGGCATGGAACTTGAAAATACTATGCAAACTAGTGACAAAATTATTTTGGAAGGCCATGGCAAACATATTTTAATTGTAATAATATATGTAATAATTGTAATAATTAATGTATGTGTATCTAATAATTAACATATTTGACATTGTGCCAAGTCGATTTAAGGTTAACGACAATGTAAGATACGTTGGAGTAAGTGCAACTAATGTCTTCTATTCAAATCAGCTAACTAGTAGTACGACTACTAATATCTCCAAATATGATGTAATGATTTAGGATATTTTGGACATAGTGTATTATTACGTAACAGCAATCAAATATTCATCAAAATAGGTGTCAAATTACACAGTATTTGGTAAATAATATAGACTAATATTACATTTAGACTAATAATGTACTTGCTACAACTGTGCTGCTCCATGTACTGATGCTTCTCCTTAAACTTGCCTCTGATATTGTGTCAGAGATTAAAAAAATGTTTTTCTGTTTCTTTGGTGACTGAATGTATAGTTTGTATCGCAAAGTTAAAGAGTAGAGATCACCATGTTAAATCAAGTTTAGTCCAAGTTTCCTTTGCAGTATATTTAGTGCTTTTAATATAGTTACAGCGCAATGAAGATGCTATTACATGTATGCATAAAAATAATTGTTCATTGAGTGAGGTAGTAATATTGCAGATTGAAAAACATACATACAGGCGCTACTGCTCTATACCCAAAATTTACCTTAACAAATCGTACATGTATATGAAATAAAAGTAAAAATATTAAGAATGGTAAGATACAATTATGTAGAATAGAAATCCAAAAAATTTTTGTTCGATTACGATGCGAACGCCAAAATTAAAATCTTCCTTATAAATTGTAATATGCGCCGCCTATGAACCCGAAATGTTGATCTCGATCGCAAGACATCGCAAAACAACTATCGATGTTGTAAAAACTACGAGATAAAGTGTGTCAGCTTTCTTTAAATAGTTCAATAATATCAATAGGCTTGTTCCAACCACCTCTGATTACCGTAACATTATCGCAAAGTACTTGCGCAGTGTGAAAATGGCGTTCCATTCGTGTGAAAATGGATCGCCATTTTCACACTGCGCAAGTACTGTACGATAATGTTACGGTAATCAGCGGTGGTTGGAACAAACCTATTATGATTACGTATGAAAATATCGCCTATGACTACACCTGCTCTCCGATAGATATATTTGTTAAAACAGGACAGTGGCGCGACAAATATTTTATAAATATTTTTATCATTCTTTTTTCTCGTGTCTGGAAAGGAATTTGCGCAAAATATTTTCGATTTAAGCTTAATAAAATAATATCTTTCCATTTTTCATAGTCTTTACTTCTATTTCAAATACACCCTGTATGTACATACATCTGTATGTCTATAATTTCATCTAGTATCTGCAATGAATGTCTATTTATTATTTCAGTAATGCTAGTAGTTTTTTGGCGCTATTGTACTCCAAACTAGATATTTTCTTATGAAACACATTACATTTTTGTAATTTTTTCTCAAATTATTGTTAAAGGATATCGTAACATAACTGTATGATGTGAGAAAAAAAACAAAATGTTTTGATAATTTTCATCTACTGTGGTTTGGTTTACTGTTTAACCCGTATGCTATTTGTTTGAAATTTATCTAAAGTAGAAGACAAGTGATACGTTAAAGTCCATCCAGACGCCAACTAAAGCGGATTGTTTAGGCAGTTAGTTTGAATAATTGTCCTTTATGCATCTTTTAGTAAAAATTAACTAAAACAGATCTCTCTAGGGAATTTCAGTCTAGATGTACTAATAAAAGTATACAGATGATAATAGTCACTATAAATGTAGAATAAATTGCAGAAAAATTGAAGATGTCGCAAGACGCAACGTTTGTGTCCATAGAAATAGATCGTATTATGAGAATCGTTCGATAATTACGTGGTCTAACACAGATATTGCGCGAATTCGGAAGAATTTCCTTTATTAGTCTGTAAAATAATCGCTTTATACGTTAACTGTTACTGTTACGTTACTGTTTGACAGTACGCCAAAGTGAACGTCTCGTGTGATTTTGTAAAAATGGAAAATACTCCGTTGAGAGCAGTGATAAAATACTTTCATTTGAAAGGTTTAACAACAACCAAAATTAAAGCAGAGCTAGATAGATTAAATACTAGTGGAGTCCGCTCCTTCGTTTTCAATAGCGAAAAATTGAGTTGCCGAACTTAAGCGTGTGATACGAGCAGAAATGAATTCCGTGGTGGACGTCCAAAAACGGGTAGTACCTGAAATATGATTGGAAAAGTCTATCGTATCGTGTTAGATGACCGACGAGTAAATGTGCGCGGGATAGTAGACATAGTGGGCATCCCAAATGAGAATGTGCACAGAATTTCGACTGGAGAATTGGGAATGGAAAATACTCGGCGCGGTGACCTTTTGGCACGTCTTCGCCACGATCCGAAAGAATTTCTGTGCCGTTTCGCAAACGTCGATGAAACCTGGATCCATCATTATTCCCGAAACCGAAGAAGAGTCCAAACAATGGACACACAACGGTCCTCCGCCATCAAAGAAAGCAAACACGATTTTGTCAGCGGCAAACGTTTTCTTGGAATTACCTTGATCGACTATTTAGAAAAGGAGAAAACAACAAATGGCGAGTATTATGCTAATTTACTACAACAATTGAGCGACGAAATCTAAAAACGACCTTATTTAGCAAGGAACAAAGTGTTTTTCCCTAGGAATAACACACCTGCCCGCAAATTTGCTATTGTAACGACTACAATTCATGAATTGCTACTTTATATAATACCTAATTAATGTCGCTACAAAATTCATATAAGTCTAAAATGAAGATAACTCAAAATTCGTGTTATCCGAAAATTGCGACTGGGGGAGTTTTACTGCTACTTTTAACGAGGGTAGGTTATTATGATCATGACAATCCAATTATCTTATAACACCCATGAGCTTTTATTTTCAATTTCAAAACAGTTGTTAATTTTGATATCACGGACTTTGGTTATGTCCGGTATCTAGCGGTACAGCCCGCGCTCCTGTCACTATTCCCTTTAAGATAAAATGGACATGGTGACAGGAGCGCAGGCTGTACCGCTAGATACCGGACATAACTAAAGTCCGTGGGTGTACATACATATGTATAGTGTTACACAAAGCTTCATTTAGTTATCTATCAGTTTTCATACAATATCATCAAGGGCAACTATATTGCTTGTTACATCTGTGCGGCTATTGGTGTCATTTTTTCCTATCAGTAAGACAGACAATTTGTTGACAATTATAACAGACTAATCGAATTTTAGATTAATGCTATTTTACAGCGACACTACTATTGTCAATATTTTAACAGATTCAACATTAATTTTGTCGGAACACTGGTACTAAGACAAGCTTTTGAATATTTTCTTCCTACCAGTAAAGTTCAGCACTTTAAAAGGTTTCTGTGCGCATAACAGTAAAACAAAAATGAAAAAATTGTAAGATACCAAGCTCTTATAATTAAGTTTCTATGTTATAACGTAATAAGTTTACGATATATTCCGTATATACAACATGTAAGGCGATATAGAGCGTGCAACAGTACTGTTATGTCTGCTCATCGTCTTGAAAATCTCTGGTCAACTATTGTAATTAAAAGATTTATTACTTCTTACTGTCAGGTATTCTTCTGGTTTCGACTATCTTCGCATTTAATTGATATAAAAATAGAATACTTCTCAATGCCATAAATATTGACAACATTCGTAAAACAGCAGTTAAAGCATGTGGCAGTCGGACGAAATAAGTGGAATGGGGGCGCTGCTGGAGGGACGCGAGAAAAGCTAGCTGCCACCGGATATTGCCAATAGCGGAAACCGAAGGCTCTCTAATGCGAGCGGAACTTATAATTTGCGACGTTATGGGATTATAACTGAATTTTCGTCAGACGAAATGGACGGGTTCATGGTTCGACAATTTACGGTTGGCAAAGTTATCAACTTAGTTTGTATTATTATTACGGTTTATGCCCCTGTAAATTTGCAACCGGCGGCAGACCGGTTTGTCGGCCCGTCTGCTATGTTGCAATGGGGTACTTTAATATCTCTATTAGTGTTCTTCAATGTTATGTTTAGGACTTGTATGCAAAATTAAGTTTATATAATATGTACTTTTTGATATTAATCTAGCAGTTGCCTTGCAGTTGAAAAAAATAAAGGCGTTTCGTTTAAATCACGCAAATATGTCGAAGATTTAATTATCTGATTAAAAGCTCCGTACACTGCCAACGTTAAAAAAATTCCATTCAAAAATTGATGATAGATATATGACTTAGGAGGTGGCCAAATTAAGAACATAAGCGTGATACATACGTTTTGTTTCAGTCGAAGGCCGAAACCAGTAATGGACACTAATCGGTTACGTATGAACACTTTGGTATGTGCATGTTGAGTATATTAAGAAGACGTAAGTTCATCAATCCAGCTAGGTGCCTGTTTTGTCGTAAGTACACAGTATCCTGTCTGAGCATGAATTACAATAAGTGTAGAAGAGCGAAATATGATTTTCTGCACTTGTGCACAGCCTCTTTTGTATCTGGGAGCAAATCAGTTAATTAAATAAAAAAAAATCTTGACCATCAGATTTTCTTGTGTGCCAGGTATAACTACCATTTTTGGAATAGCCTTTTTACGAACTGTGCAGTTAATAAACGCAAATCTTCTCCAGGTTTTCATCCACTTACTGATGTATAAATAAAGCTACAGGGTAAGATTTAATAACAGTATTTACATAGTTTTGTTAGTCGTCTGAATTAGAAAGGTTTACGTGATCTGTAATGGCATAATAATAATCATAAAATTAAAATAATAAGATAAAAATAATAAAATAAATATATAATCATATCTACCGCTGGGCTTTTCTGACAAGTTCATATAACATTTAAATACGTTGTTATTTTAAGGTATTAAATCGGTGCAAAAATTAAAAAAAAATATTTTTTTATTCAATTATTTTACACATATGTATTGTAAATTCTATTTGATTATGAAGGATGACAATATTAAACATCATGTAACATACCTACATAATCCAAAAAACCATGCGAAAGCTGATAATTATAACAAAATCCGAAAGTTATAACATAAAAATAAATTGGTATGATTAGACAGACTTAGGATTATATTACATAATCCACAAACGAAAGCCACTAATATTATATTAAATGGCATATGATACACAGTGAAGTTACTATTGAGTAAGATTCATAAAATTGAAAGTGATTTTGTTTTTGGTCATGCATGTACATCGATTATACATATTTTAGTAGCGTGATTTTACTTGACAATATCTTCTTGACTTTATGACACAATTATTGCGTCTTTCATTAGAGGTTTATGTATTTTGAGAACGTTCTAGCTGATGTTTGATAATTACAATTTGTAAGCATTAGAATGTTTCTATGTACACAACGTAACTCTTTGATGACCTCCTCCTTAAAGAAATGCTGAATTAGGAGTTTTATTTCCAAATAATAATCCTTACATATCCAGTGATAGTACACAGATGAAAATATAGAGTTAATATTTAACTCTATGCGGTGTTT
>ML218070.1:37332-53809 GCA_004785975.1 Popillia japonica
CATATAACAGTTTGTCACATCTGTATGTCGATGAACAAATACACAATAACACTAAAATGGCAATAGGTTTCTACCAACCGAGATGTAATGTGTTAATACATACAATTAAACAATGTGCTCAGAAATGTTTGAGATGTTGTTACCAGGATGTACGCACAAATTGTCACTTTCACAAAAATAGATAGACCTAAAAAGGCGGGAACCCGTAAGGCTAAGAGATCTAGGAATTTCAATAGCCAAACAAGCAACGTAGTTGGGGATATTGG
Organism: Popillia japonica; assembly: GCA_004785975.1. Lineage (NCBI taxonomy): Eukaryota > Metazoa > Arthropoda > Insecta > Coleoptera > Scarabaeidae > Popillia > Popillia japonica. The sequence continues at coordinate 37,599 of ML218070.1, forward strand.
ATCTAAAACCGACCTAAAGTCTACTATACTAATAAAGCATTCATAGCCATCGGCAGATGCAGAAAAATGTCTAGAAAAACTGTGAACTCAATCCAAAGATGACTGTATGGTTTCGTACAAAGGTGATTAGGCCCAGTGTAACGTATGGATCAGTAGTGTGGTGGTCAAAGACCAAGCAAGCAGGAGTTATAAGGCTTCTAAATGGCGTCCAACGGTTATCATCCCTGTGCGTCACGGGAGCCATAAGAACCACTTCAGCATCGGCCATGAAAGACTTGTTGACTTTAACACAGAATTAATTAACAATAGCGTCTTATTCATTGCGCCTATACCATCGTGCGGAGCTACAAAAGAAAAAGTGGGCGCAACGATTGACAAATGGTCGTCGGATGAAGCCCTCACCTTCTACAATAGTACAGAAGCTCCCTAAGTTAGAGACCAGATATGAAATTCATTAAAGAATATATGGCTAAAACCTTATGAATAAATGCAGGAGAACTGGCAAATTAGTTGGAGGTCTACTAACAGAAGACTGCAGACTTAACAAAGTATGAGGAACGTTGGTCTGTAGTAAAATGCTATGTGCAAAGTCTGTCAGACAGAAGAAGAGACCTCGCAGCATCTTATGCCCATGCCAGAGACTAGCTAGACTGAGGCTAGAATGGAGAGGCTGGATGAAGACAACCCTGCCAAAGTTAGAGAGGTTCGCAAAACTAGACCGGGTCATCTAGATAATAGAGATCCATAATACACCCAGACGTCGGCGTCGCAGTGGGAAAAGGCTGCAGGACCATCTCGTTAATTATCTTTCTATCTAAGTTGTACGCACAATACATCATTTCAGAGACTCAAGCTCCAAATACTCTAGCAGATTGCACCTTCTTTCTTCGCTTTCGAGGCGTTGGCTCACAAAAAGATAGATGCATTAATATCAGGCTAAGGAGATTATTGATTACCCGAATCATTGAATCGGTGCCATATTGTAGTTTTATCAAAAGCCACGTAACAGATCATCTGCAACAGTAAAGAGCTGATCACAAAGCTGACATTGCAGTAACATTTCAAAACTAAGACCATCAAAGATTTTGGCACGATAACAGCTTTATTTATTCGTTATGGCATTTTGAGGTATCACCTCAAAAACAGCAGGGTAGACAGCGATAAAGACTGATTTTGTTCAGAAAACAGCGAAAGGGCGTAATACAATATTTAAATAAAATCACCAGTGGGTTTTGCCTTGAATTTCAACTAATTAAACTCAGTAGTGTTGGCAGTGTATAGCACGATTTATTTCTCGTTTTTATAACTTGTCAAGTTATAAATGGTCAGCATGCTGAAAACTTAATTTACCACATTACTAAAACCAAGAGAAAATGTATTTAACAGAGATTTCTAAGTAAAGTATCTAGTACTAAAGTAGTCCTACTGACTGTTTGATGTGATTTATTCCACATTTTATGATCGCATTGTATATGATTTTTTTTGAATACCGCAGAAAAATAATTATTGATTTGTCGAACCTTTCATGTTTGGGATACCTATAAACTTCATGAATTGTAGTGTTATCTATATTTATTGGAGTTTAGATACATTAATTTTATCATTCGTAATATATGTTTTTGCTTAGATTGTAATTAACTTATAGTATTTAGTTTATTTGCCTAAGTTTCTAGATTAACTTAATGATATCAAACAGATCTGTTTTGATTTTAAACTCGTGTCCATAATAGTAGATTGTATGCCATACAATTGATTGTGCATACGGTAATAATAATTATAGTCAATTAATCTAACAAGGAAAGGTTCCCGGGTGTCAAATTCAGATCTTAATGAAACTTGCTGGTAAGTAGAGTATGTTGAGAAATGAAAATTCACTCTGAGAGGGTAAAACATTCTTTCGAAAATTCGCAGATTTCCAGTCTTTCTAATTTAATTCTTGAACGGAGATAGATAGAACAAAAATAAATGCGAAAGTTGTACCTACTCGAAAAGTCTTTCAGGATATGCGGATATGCGGTATATACAGGATGTTGCATTTAAGCGCCACTGCCTTATGCTAAGGCTGGTTATAGTAATATAGAATGAAAATTAACGCAAGTTCTTCATCATTAACATCCTTCATAGATTTTGAAGCATATTCAATTATACAGAGTGTTTAAAATGTGTACATTACGTCATTCCTTATGCTACTTAAAGAAAAAGCAAATATATATGTTGCATACATGCGTCCTATATTAAGAAAGCGGTCTCTTAGTACCATCAGTAGTAGAGACATAGTGGAATGTATCTCCAAGTTGAAACCGCTTCCATCTGCATTATATACATACATGCTCGGCACCATAACTCTGGATTATTGGTTTAACTTCATTAATGAAATCAGTAGTAATTTTTTCTACTTGCAGGTTATCTGATCCATATGAGCGACTAACAAATTTAGTGATTTTGCGCGAAACAATTCTATGTTCTTTTGAAATTCAGTACCTATCCACTTTTTTGAAACTTTGAAGCTATTTCTCCTGCAAATACTCTTCTAGATCTTCCTGACAAATTGGATATTCGTTATCGATCAATTCTATGGCGTGCGGTTTAAACGGTTGAAGAAATTCCAAAGTTGTACATATATGTAGTACACCCGTCCGTAGGATAAAGTATACGTTCTTATGTTAATATCACCTTGGAAACATTCTGTATAATTGAATATGCTTCAAAATCAATAAAGGCTGTTAATGATGAACAATTTGCTTTAATTTTATACCATATTACTATAACCAGTCTTAACATAAGACGGTGGCGCTTCAGTGCAACACCCTGTATATACCGTATTCACGTGTACTGAAAGACCGTTCGAATAGGTACAACTTTTACATTTAAATATTTGTTCTATCTATCTCCGCTCAATAATTTTCGAAGGGGTGTTTCACCCTCTCAGAGTGAATTTCAGCACAAACATTTTTTTTTTATTTTCATTTCTCAACATACGCTACTTACCAGCAAGTTTTATTAAGATCTGAATTTGACACCCGGGAACCTTTTCTTGTAAGTGTAATACATTGTTCTTGGTATGCTATTATATAAAGAGAAACGTTAATTCATGTCATAGATCCAACAAATTAATTTACATAATTGTGACAACAAATGTTTGAAAAATTATAAAAACCATATTTACCAACCATAGTTGTTTCGTAGAATGTCCTGAATTATGTACAAGTATGATGTTCTGCCCTTAAAAATCAGAGATTTATTGTTCAGCAATGGTGCGTGCTGTTATTTCTTTTGGGAATTCCGTTCTGTCTTATACATATACCTACTATTACATATGTATAATGCTACTGTCTATGTGTACATACATATAGAAAAGTAAATATTTAATTGTTTGTCTACAGGTACCGTACACGTTAATATTTATCATTAAATATATGTTGTTCGCAAGATTCTTTGATGTTATATTCGAAAGCATTTGCCCCAAGGGATCAGGTCGTAATTACTATAAGAACGATATAAGCACATGTGTAGCATAAATTGTAAATGTATATAGTATTGATTTGTCACTCGAAATGCCACCATTGAATATTGTTGAATGTCGTTCTAGAAATATATTCACTCTGCTTTCTCCATATTTACCATCGCTTTGTTCTTGTAACACCAATTTATTTAAATCGTGGATAAAGTAAACCTAACTAAAAACAATAAGTTAAAGGTGTGTGTGACATGTTACTTCCGGCAATGATAAGCAGAATAAGATACAGAATTAGATCTCTTTCTGCAATAGATGAATACTGAGGTGGGCTTCAAAGAAAATGATTCTTTCTAACGTGTAAAATGCATTGTTGATAAGCATTTAGGGCAACCGTTCGATCTATTCTAAGTTAAAGCTCTCTTCAATAAACTGTACAGCGTTGTGCTTGTGGATGTGATTATTATAATTTTGCTTGTGCAGAACTAACAGTCAATGTTTCATAAGTTTGCTAAATTGCACGAGTGAAGCAAACCAGCAATAAACAGCAGTCTCTGCGGACTTAAAGCTCATTTCTAGTAAATATACTCTGCTGTTGCAATTAAATTCACCATAGCTGTGGAATACCATTTTCAAATGGTTCTAATTATCCCATGGGATACAGTAGGCGTTGTTACCATAATCAAATTACTGTGGAAAATCCATTAAACATGCTGTTGTGCTTAAATTCTGTAATTGTATTTCAATTAGATGACTCGTAACGTTAATGTTACAGAAACATATTTATTTTTCTCCGATTACTACTTCACCAATAATAATTTATGTACGGATTGCCATCGAAAATCTAATCCTCCTATCGGATGTCTTGAGACAATTCGGAGTCTGCATCATCGTAGATAATGCGGTCCCGTAGAGAGCACAAAAGCGTCTCCCGAACTCCATTTCCTGCATAAAGATAAGCCATCTCCTTTTCTCATCACCACGGAAAATCTCATCATCGCTGCTACCTCGCGGTTATCAAGTGCAACTGGAGGAATCGCCGACTATTTCTGACAAAGATACATATTTACCTACGCTTATGCTTATTAGTAGTTCTGCGTTGTTTTACTAGCAAGATAATGAAAATTATTAGATTTTACAAAATCAAAATTTTATTATTGATATTTTGCAGCTGTTTTGTATTCAGTTATTATTTTGTAAGTAAGTCAATCATAATTACTAAGTCAATCAACATTTATAAGTTTTTAATAACATAGTAAAGTGATCTCTAAAAAATGTAATATTTTAGAAAAGTTTAATAATGGGGCCTTTGCCCATGTCCAATGTGGATTTCCTGGTACTAAAGAGGAATATGAGGAAATAATGAAAACAGTTACACAAAAAAACAGCTGCTGCATTTTAAATGCTCCCGAGCTTTAACGCTTTACCATCTCTTGCATTTTTGCTGTTTTAATTGCTCTGCAAATGTAAAATATGAGAGTTAATAGTATGATGCTTTGAATGAGACAAAGAGGCATGCCAAATTATAAATTGTTAGTTTTTACTTTTTGTTTTATTTTTGTGAAAATAAAAGAGTTGTAATAATAATTAGGTACTCTAACAACATTACTGTAATAACGAAAAAGAAATTAGAAGGAATAGGATTAATTTGGAGAACTCTTCTTTTGATTTAAGGCATAAGACCTTTTCTCAAATAATTTGCCATTTGCTATATTAATTGGTAGAAATGTTAAATTAAAAATGACAGTTTGAATACTATGTAATCATAATTTATGACTTCATTTCGTTGCATGACATGCATTTCAGTATTTTTTCTCAGTATGGCATATGCTTTTACACTTTTTTATTTTTCGTGTTAGCCTAATTGGTGTAGCTACTAGTATAGCTAGTATGGTCGAGTTATGTAATAAGTATAGTAAAGAATAGTTAGTATAGTGCTATAGAAGTTAAAACATCAGATACTCTTTGCAAAGCTCTTGGGATTATTTGGTTGTTCTAGCGTGAGAGAAACAGTTTCACTTTAATAAATTTGATTTGCAACTGATTTAGCCCCGCCCTCTTTATGCCTCTACAAGTTTTAAAACAAGTTTATTATTCTAGACTTGTGTTTCGCCACCTTAGTGGTTGCGATTTATAGTACACTCTGTATATGGCAGTTGTTGCTTCATTCAATTCACACGAATATTAATATTGGAAGGATCCTCCACAGGCTTTTACGACTTCACGAATCCATCAAAGGCAGACACTGCAATTCCTCAATCTTCTGCTGCAATCTAGTCCGCAGTCTACTTGCGTTAATTCACAAGCTTTAGGCATCGTTTATTACTGAGTAAAGTTATATTGCATAAAAAAAATCACAGCCACAATATCTTTTCTCTGCCAATGGCCATATGTATTCGCCACCTTCCGAAAAATCAAGTTTTATGAACATTATTGTATTTCTGCAAAATATGCTAGATACTGATTTAACTAGATAACCTGTTGTACGCTATTTTTGGCGGTTATTTTTGAATATTTCTGAAGGACGTGTAAGTTGTGAATGTCAGAGAAAAAATATTGTACTTCCGGTTTTTTTTGTGCAGTATAATTTTACTGGGTAGCAAAAGATGCATAAAGCTTGTGAATTAACGCAAGTAGAATGAGATTGGATTGTAGCGAAAGCTCGAAGAATTGCGGTGCCTGCTTTTGATGGATTCGTGAAGTCACAAAAGCCTATGGAGGATTCTCCCATAATAATATCCGTTGTGTATACACATAACAAAAAATATGTACAAAAAAAATTCTGATTTCACATTCTATGCTATAATCATGGAACAGCGTCCTGGTGAGTAACCCTCTGCTGTAATAAAACCCTATGGGAACTTCTAATTAATTTGAATATTCTTCCTCATGAAAGCATTCCATCCAAGCGTTTCCATGCTTACACCATAAACTAGCGGGCTCATAAATTTGGAGAAAGTGGATCAGTATTGCAGCAAACAATATCAAATACACAGTACAAAACAGAAATGTTAAACATTTAGATAACTGTGATTGAGTTGCGCAGGTATACAGCATTAGAGAATCCGAAACTTTCTAATCGAAAGCAAAATCAGTCATTTGGATTAGCTAGGACGACTTTTATATGTTTAAGGATCCTCTTTTCCACTCTTATAAGATCCCCTTTATTGAAGCAAATCAGCCTCATCGTCTGCATTATGTTGGAAAGGTGTTAAAATAAGAAATTGAAGCTAATAATTTTTGTATATCAGAGGAAGGCCGTTCAATTTAGCAGGCTAATCATTAAACAAATCTGCCGATTCCAAAGAAATTTCGACAAAAACCATTACATAGTTCTAAGGTGTATTCTACGAGTATTATTGCTTGCTACTTTTTTGAGGATCAAAATAAAGATGATGTAATAGTGAATTTTGCGTGCTCTACTGACATGATAAACTAGTTTCGCATACAGCGTTAAAGGTGCTTCCACCCAAGAACCAGAATAGATGGTTCCAGCCAATCTCAAAGTCAGACTTCAAGGAAATTATAGAAGAACTTATATAACAAAAAAGTAGTTATCTCATCTACCTACATGACTGTAGGTCTACGTATTGTTGTACGTTCCGCGCAGTTCTATTAAGAAAAAATGTTTGGCAGTCATCATAGAAAGCGCTGTTACAAATTCTCCGGTATTATATTCTTTCAATTTTCTGTCGCTATATAGGCTAAGCGGTTGCGGAAATTGAACCTAGTCGTACCGTCGCCGTCGTGGGGTTTCTTGTTAGAATACTATTCCACACTACTACACTACTATTATTACTATTACTTTTAGGAAACAATGCAATATTACTTATGACAAGGTAATGCTGTATGAAAGTCTACGAAAATATTTACACACAGATATATACACAACAAGGCCTGCAGTGGTAGTATCACAAGCAATATAGTTTGGAAGACACTGTAGCTGCACAAGCACAGGCAGAGAAAAAGTTCAGGCGGTGTGTTACACTTCATAAAATGCTTGACTAGTTGTACGACATGCAGTGGTACAGTATTTCTTGTGACTGGTAATTCGTGATGGGATAGAGATTTTCTTATTTCAGTAGGTTAACTTGCGCTAGTTCTTATCTAATTCGTGTAATTTCCATTAAAATTGTAAGATAGAATATTCGTTGACAGTTATAAGACTTTTTTAGCGTTTAAAGTATTAGTTCAAGTGTTTGCTGTTGTGTTAGAAGTGTGGCAATTTTTTCAGTTGATATACATCCCAGCAATAGAACTCTAATCGTTCTTACTGCGTCTAAGTGATTGCTGGAGGTTTAAATAACGAGATTTATTAGGGGCAATCCAGATGGAGAATTTTCTCTCTTTTGTTATATAAGACAAAAATCGTTAGATGATAGTAACATCAATCAATGTGGTGTTGAGGGCTTTCAACCACTCGTGATTCTATTACGACGATAAAATATAAACAAATTATGTCAAGTTTTAAGAATCCACGCACTGGGAAGAATTTTGGTAATTACTGATTTACTGAAACACTCAAGTTTGTCTTTAGCGTTAATTGAAATATTGACAAATAAATTAATTTACTTATCGATTAACTAATTGACAACTCATTTATTAAAGGCTAGAAATATTATCACAATACTTATATTGTTAATAATTTATTTCATGGCAGAGATTACTCGAAAACTTATGGGCACCAGCGTATATGAGGCGCCGCAGGTTTCTGCTAAATGACTCAGAACCCGCAGTACGATTTCTAAGTCCTCTTACACGTAGAACAACTAGATAACGCCTCGTTCACAACCTCAAGTAATTGCTCGGCTTTTCCTTTAACGCGCTCGAATCTTCCATATGCAGTGTGCGGGGCCGTTTTCCTTGGCGCCTCGTGCGTTACAGCATGCGATGTAGAAACGTGCAGGGAAGCAGATACACTCCGCCGCGAAGACGATAACGATAGGGGCAACGAAATGGGCTCTGTAGTGGTCAAGTACCCGAAACAATCGCGGTATAATGTTATCACAGCACACCCCCCGAGTCTAAAACGGTTATTGCCTGAGATTATCCGTAGTGTACAGCAGGGGATTTACTCCATGCTTAGATTTTTCCAGCGAAAATGTGCACGTGTTCAAAACGAAAGAGAAACAAATTGATATCATGGTAAAAAGCGAGAAAAAAATGCTTTGGTTTATTCAGTTCAAACTTACAATAACATACATACAGTGGCTGCCAGCTACTTCAGACCGACAATGACTTTGGAAATAAAAGTAATCAGACTTTGCAATATTGTATTACTAAATGTTTACATACTCTTTCACAACTTAACGCAGAACACATTATTGTTTGTTTTAATAAATATATCTTGATTTTTCCCGGACTCATACTTAAGACCAGTTTAAATTTTTATAATATTTCTAAAAAAATAAGTTTATCAGAATATTTTAATTTTTTTTAAGCAATAACGGGTTGCTCTTCCGTTTTGATGGATGTTTCGCATCACCCTGGTAACGACACTATTAACCTACGACAACGTTCGGCAGGTATGGCGCCCCAACCTTCTTCAATAGTGCCATAGAGTTGCTCCAAAATTGTGGGTTTTTTTCTTTTAATGTGCTTATCGACATCAATCCACAACATCTCAATTGGATTGAGATCTGGTGATTGCGATAGCCATGGCAAAATATTGACAGAGTGGTCATTTAAAAATTGTTTTACTCTGTGTACCGTGCGCTTTGGGTCATTATCGGCTTGCGACACCCAATCAATGGGCAGATGATTATGGGCAAATGGTAATAGGATCTCTTTTAGTATGCTCATGTAAACATTGCCATTGACGCCGTTAATGCGATGAATAGGACCAACGCCTAGTTTAAGTCATGCCACACCAAACATTCACAGAACCTCCTCCGCCTTTCACGGTTGATTTTATGCATTTGCTGGAGTATTCTTCATGGATACGTCGTCGAACATACGATTTACCATCAAAGCCAAGTCTGTTAAACTTTGACTCGTCTGTGAAAATTACTTTGCACAATTCTTCTTGCACAGTGGTTTTTTTAATTCTGCATTTTCTGCGTACATTATCGGTTGAATTTGTTTTATTTATGAATTAGAGTGCTTGTATGTATGCAGTTTTTGAAATATATAATCATTGTGCAATAACCAAAAACGAGCATCCTTCCTCTCTTAATAATTTAATTAGCACCCTCTGCTGGGGAGTGAAGTTCCTTCCCTTGACTCATTTTCATAGACAGATTGAAATATTTTGTATATTTAGACATGTCTAGGAAGTAAAGATACTAGCATGTGCGTGGTCTTAAGTTTGTGGCCGCTTTGAAAAAGTTCTCAGGACTTCAGTAAAATTTCATTTGAGAACAGAGATTATTTAAATCTGTTTGCTATTGATATTGGTAAGTTTTATTTATATGTCACAACATATTTGGTGTTATACAGTTCGAACGAAAAGCAATTCATCTTTAACATATTACTCGATCTTAAGTAGCTGGCCGCCACTGTACATACATATACATATGTATGTATGTAAGTTTTACACAATAAAATTAATTTCTACGTTTATTTTAAAGTATCTTATTCGACAACGTTGGTTGTACCTGTACGTTCTGCAAAAAGAATCAAAGTAGGAGTATGTACGTAAAAATTAGACTTGGGACACAGTTCAATTTCATTTTCCGAGATAGCTCCCAAGGAATTGCAGATACATACGAGGCAATAGACTCTTATGATCGAGCATACCATACTCGCGGGAATAAAGACATCACCTGTGCATGTTGGTATACGCTGGTCTATGTTTGTACGTTTATATTTGTGTAGTGTGGCTCTACTGCACTTGTTAAGAAAAAAAAGCTTCAGAAAGTTCATAGCCAGTTTTTCGTTGCATTGTTTCGGTTTTACACTAAATCTCATCAGTTGTTCGTCTGTGAGAAGTACACGATTACTACATGAGATCTTGCTAAAAACAACCACAAATACAAAAGAAACAGTCAAATCGCAACGTAGTTTTACAAAGCTTATATCACATTTTAATATATTTTTATTGATACCCAATACTCAAGGAGTGCAACCTTGTTGGGAGTTATGTTTGGGGGCTAATTGTAGTTACTGTTCAATCATCAATTGTTACTGTAGTAACAATTGATTCTGTACTGTAGCTACTGTAGGATGGAATCGACTACTCAACTGTATTGAAGAAAATGAAAATAAAATCCTTCAATTATGTTTTATTATTTTTACCCATTTGTTGTATATGCCCATACTTATTTCCTTTTTGTGAAAACAGGCGCACCAATAGCGAACACATTTATTATAGTGTATACCAAACGTGCACGTTTCCTTAACGCGAAGATTATTCTCTTATTTATCGTAACAAGTCGATAGGTGTTAAGGGGCCCGTCGGCAGCTTGTTCCATACATTTTTATGGGGTCAATCGGAAGCATCAACGAACTGATAGCGAGCCGTCTGGCTTGGCAGCCATTAGGAACGAGGAAACTCTAACGTACCGGCACTTTGTTTTCAGAGCGTACCTGCTGCTGCTGTTGTGTCGTGAATTTAGAGTATAAAAATATGAATGGTAAATATGGCGAACAGGTCCATAATCGTAACGTGGAATGTTGTTTGCATAGTTACCTCTATACAAGTAAGAATAGGTTTTTCTCCGTTCGGAAGGAATTCTCACGTAATATATTATGAAAGTGATGGTTGTATATTGAGTGTAGTATAGAAAAATCCAGATGCGCTTCGATAAATTCAGTTTTTAGAATTAATCGAATCGAGTTACAACTTAAGATGTTGAATGATTGCTTCTAATTGTTCTATGAGACAATAACTACGGATTACAGTGTCCGACATAATGTTAAGAAGTGTGATTGTTGTGCTTGTTTCTACCTAATCTACAGTTGTTGTAAAAATAATTCGATAATCAAATATAAGTAATGTGGTTGGGTTTAGGTATTACTGTCTACTTCAATTGCTGTATAAATATTATTCTTTGCACCTCAGAAACTAGCGCTTATTTAACAAAAAGGTAGAGAGAGAGGGAAGCCTAGCTGACAGGAAAATCGTATTGCTATAATTACAATTGACGAAAAAGGTTATTCAGAACAACAAATTGCGAAGAAGGTGCATATAACAAAATCCATTAATCCGGAGTCATCAACGCACGGCTGGTGTACAGTGTCGGGCAGGTCCTGGGCGTTCAGGATTAATATCACTGACAGATGATAAACATATAAAATTGACGGCTAAGCTAAGCAGCGAATCTTCATAGGCGTATGGCAGTGAAATCCATTGTTTCGTCGTGGAAACAAACAGAAGAGACTACAAATGACTTCAAAAAAGCACTGTGGACGGGCACTTCAAAATTCGAATTATTTGGAAGAAAGGAGAGGAGCTTTTGTGCCGTATTCAAAGACCAAAATAGTACTACCTACCGGATTGTGTTCTTCCAACTATTAACAAAGAAGAGGTTCCGTGCGTGTGTGAGGTTGCTTTTGTTATGCTAGACCAGGAGATCTGTGAAAAGTTTAAAGACTTTTGAGAAAAGAACGAAAATATTGTTGCAAAGTGGAGTCAATATTGGGCGAAAGCTTAATCGGCCAGAATTTCGTAATTATTTTTGGCTATGACTCACGACAGCAATATTTAGAAGAAGAATATTCATAAATAATCTAAAACAAACAAATACCCTGCAGTTAATGGTACGACTGCCACAAAACGCATACAGTAATCCCATTGAACTGTTGTGGGTTTAATTGGATAGAAGAATCTGCCAGATCTGTTCTATATCGGGAACAGATCTATGAAATGTCTTGCAAGTGCTGTGGATCAATATGTATCATTAACGCAGTTTTGGAAAAAGTTAGCAAATCGGTGGTCTAGATTTGTTAAACTTGTCCTTCGTACAGAAAGACGATTCTTTAACAAAGAAAAAATTTACTGATTATTACTGCATATACATATTGTTAGAATAATTGTTTTTGTTTTAGGTTCTGTATCCCATAAATACATTCTAATATTTATAGGATTTATTAATTTCAATGATGATTTATGAAATTCCATTTTCAATTTCCACAAGGGAGAGTTAATATGAGCGGTAGTAGTTAGTAGGATTGAAAAATCAATAATTTCTCTATAAGACACGTTAAAGAATCCACTTTGAATAATCCAAAAGTGTACTCTCATATGCAACGTAATACGCTACTTCAGGTGTAGTACACAAGCATATACATACATATGTACACACATACATAAATATACACAAAATGGATTGTAATCATCAAGCAACACTGTATCGATTTCCAATTCGTTTAAAAATTGCATAAAAATTTACTAAAGTAGTTGATCGTACTGCTCTTTTTTCAACAATAGAATTTTTCCTATCAGCATCGAACTTCTTAATGTTCTGCATGTACTACTTTCGTTGTTTGTTTAGTGACATTATATACGTCCGAATTTTACGTGTAATATAATTTTAGATGAACATACAAAAATTAAGATTAATATTAATATTATTATAATTTTTTTCAATCTTCATATTCGGTGAGATAATTCTAAGTGAAATAAAAGTAAGAGCAACTTTCGACATGCAAGTTACACATCTCACTCAATCACAGTTGTAAAGAGAAATTTTTGGAAGACATACTGTTGTACCCGTTTTATTAGCATTAATGACATTAGAAACTCTTGTAATTATCATACGTTAGTGATTTATTATTGCTAACGTATAAATTAATTAATTATGTTGTTCGTATGCCACCATAATACTTCAAGTTCTTGAGATATCTAGCTATGTAGGTAGATAAACATAAATACACATGTAGAAGAAAATTTACAATAAAAATTATTCCAACGTCTTCTTTAACCAGGCAGACGTATCCCAGTGTGATAGTTAAGATTTATTGTATGTGTTAACAACCGCGTTTAACAAATAGACTGTGATGCAATTTGCATATTCTAGGAAACTAATTAACACGTTACGAAGATTAATAAGCGTGGAAAACGCATTAATATTTAACTCGAACGTGATAGAAGTTCGCGTGTGGCGACATCTGCCTATTTATGGCAGATTGAAGTGCTATATAATGAAATACGGATCCTAATTGGGTAAATTGCGCCGAGATAACAGGGCAATTAAAAAGCCTCGCTGGAAGTATCATGCAAAATTGCAAAAGCTTTTACAGATACGATTACACGTGCGTGTTATTAGGATATTAATGTATTTGTTAAATTATTTTTTGGGGATAAATTAATCTTTTATACGCACACGTAAGTATATTATTTTGGAAATAATTTAATTATAGTATTACAAGGACTTAAAATGGAATTTCTTAGAATTTTAGGCCAAAGACAAATCTACATAAAGGCTAACTTGACGTCTTTTAGAATTAGTGATATTGCAGACGTGGAGCGTGCATTTCAAAGTTCGAGTTATAATATCTGCACATATATATAAATGCGTACGAAAATTGGGTTCAATTTTTTTGCTTTGAGGTGACGAAATAAAATAGGCCATATACAAACGGAATGACGTATAGATTTTTGAGAAATACATACTACTTTTGATGCAGAAATAAAATGACTCGTAAATTATTATGGTGCCAATTTTATAGATTCTATTTTGGAAAGCGGTTATTCATGTCAGTACCGAAGGTATTTTTTGTACACAATGTGCTAGTCTTTCAAAAAAATGCTAGGTAGGGAGCTTAATTGATTTGGGACAAAAAAATTACATGTCAAAATTTTGACTCTACAGCTTAATACGCATCGGGAATTGAGAATGGAGTTGCTTGCTTTGAGTCCACTTGTCGTATTAAGGGTTTTCCAAGACGTATGCATGTATATACCCATACATATATATGTACATACTGGAGCTAAGACAACCAATTAGAAAACACAAAGCTAACAATAAGAAGTTAGTAGTAAGAATAATAGGTTGGTCAAAGTTTCATCAGAAATGTTTTAGTGTTGACAAGTCGCTACAGGAACATATACAATTCATAGCTATCTATTGAACTTGTTCTACAACAGTTTAATAGGTTTCAAATCCAGACACGCTGAGGGCTAAGGAACTACACCTGCCACGCTGGTGGCTCGCGTTCGGTTCCTACCAGTACATTTTTTTGTAATCTTCTTGTGTAACAGTTATATTTCGCCGTCGAAATTTTATTATTTAATAAATTGGAAGCAAATCAGCAATATGGCAAGAAACTAACTGCAGGTAGGAAATGGACAGCAGGACAAGCAAGTGCGCTTGAATATTCGAAATTCAAAATACACGTCATAGTGCAGATTTTCTTCCCATTTATTTAATAATAAAATTACCAACGCGAAAAATACCATTTATGAATAATTTATATTAAATATAATTGTTAATATTGTGCACAATAAGATGCACTGGCAGAAATAGAACGCGAGCCACCAGCGTGGCAAGCGTAGTTGTTATCCACTGGGCTACGAAGGCTTGCTTGTTGAGAAACTAATATTATCGATATAAACGAATGAACTCAGCACGTTCATTCAACGTGATATACAAGGTTGGTTTCTTCAAAAATGAGGGCGTGTTAGGATAAAAGCTCGTACCAGGGTACTGAGGGAAGGTTTCGCTATAACATAGTTGAGATTCTTTAAAACCCGTGTTGGACAATCCTGGTGTTCCCCTTGTAAGATGTTGAAATTTTTTTATACATTTTTGCTGTATGTTTGAGATTGTTAATATGTGCAAACGGGAAGTTCTCTCATAAAAAACGGCAAAACAGACGTCTCGCCAATAGGGCTGGGCGAAGTATCGATACATCGTCCAGTACTCGATACAATTCCGGGTATCGATACCTAAGTATCGATACCTACTTATCGATACCTACGATACCTAACTATCGATTCCTGCGACACCTAAGTATCGATATCTACGACACCTAAGTATCGATGCCTATCGATACCTCTATTGGTATTGATACCCGATACCGAAAATGCTGGTATCGCCCAGCCCTACTCGCCATACTTCCTCCGTATTTTATTTGGACATAATACAGAGAACTACAAGCAGGACTTACTAATTTAAATTTCGCCACTAGTAGGCTTCTTTGGGCGTGAAGGGTCGATCAAGGTTGTCAGAGCGTAGACACATTGAGTTATTGCGACCTTGTAAGATACTATCTTGCTCGCCTTTTTACTGCTAAAGAAACCGCATATAGTTACTAGGAAAAATCTTATTTATTTTTGTGTCTACATGATGTGAAGAGCCTCGGACCGTGGAAGCCTTCGATATCATTTTTTCTTATTTGTATTTGTATCAACAATTTTCAATATCTTTAGGTACTGATTGAAGAAAGCTTTTACTGGGAGGTATATATTATATCTATCTGCCTTCAAAACCGTTCTTATACGAGCTTGAAGTGAATTGCCTGAATTTTTCACAACATGAAACTGTTTCACTAATGCAATATGTACGCATGTATGTATGTCTCATAAGATATTATGATGGTTATATTTTTGTTGTAGTAGTATGTCGTAACATCAAAATGCTCTTTTAACCGACGTGGCTCACTCAAACTTTCTTTGAAGATGTACATTCTAATTTATCAGTCTATGCTAAGTTTGGACAGACGACAAAATGTTCTCAAAATTGAGAATGGTTCATGCAAGCTTGTCAGGCGCTTTGCAGATTGAAATTGTAGGTTTGTATCTCCATCTAGACTCTTAGTAGCATACTTGACAAAAGAATTGTGGGAGGTGGTTACTGATAGCGACGAATTTCGC